>JABUQX010107205.1:82500-87500 GCA_015478945.1 Trachelipus rathkii
GTGCTAACCATGAATCTGTGGAATATCACCTCTCTAACTCTCAACCTAACATTTTATTACTGTCTGAGACCCAGCTGGCCAGGGATTCATTTTCAAATAAACTTAATATCTCTAACTATAACTTTTTCTATAATTTCCGACTAAATGGTGGAGTCTGTGCCTATATAAACATAAACACTCCTGTAACACGTCTAGGTGAATCTCCTAACTTCGATGTTCTATGGCTTAAAATCTTTCTCCCTACTACTATCATTATCTTGTGTTTCTGCTACTGCTCCCCTAATGGAACAGATTTTCACGTTCTTTTTGACTATCTTACTACTTCTCATGAGACTGTTACTTCTTCCCATCCAAATGCTGAGGTCCTCTATTTAGGGGATTTCAACGTACACCACACTGAGTGGTTGGGCTCTCACACTGATGCAGGTGGGAGGAGGCCAAAACATTCAGTATTCTCAAAGATCTGGAACAGTTAATTAAGGAACCTACATATATTCCAGATCGTCCTAACCAATTCTTGAATACGCTTGACTTATGTTTCACCACTACTCCTCGTTATAAATACACCATTTTCCCTCCTATTGGTAACTCTGACCACAATTTTGTAGCTCTTAATTATAATACTTTTTCTCCAGCAGCCTCCACTCTCCTAAGGAAATTGCTGGCAACATACTAACATTTCAATTATCCATTTTGTGGCAAACTACTCTTGAATGAATCCTGCTTGAGACTGGAGATACTGTCACACATTAAGTGTGAAGTAATCACTGATGGGATGAGTAGGTTCATTCCATCTTCACCTACAACTATTTCCACCCCAAAATTCATGGTTCGATGGAGCTTGTTCTTCGTGCCATTCAGGAGAGAGACATTGCTTATCGGGCATGGAAAAACTCTCGTTCTCCTATCACTCTTACTAATTTCCATTCTGCTCGAATCGTTGCAGGGATATTATTCGACGGAAAGCGCACTTTTACTAAAAGAGTGCGACAATCCTGCTTGGTCTCCTAGCTTTGATAAAATTTCTGGGCCCCTTGCCAAAACATTTAACAACTTGTAAATCTGCCTTTCCTCCTTATTCGCTCTGATGGTTCTGTTGCTAACTCTCCTTCTGAAAAGGCCAATCTCTCGGCCTCCTTTTTCATCTAATTCTACCCTGGACGATTCTGGCATCCCTCCTCCTACTCCTTCTCCTCTCAGGTTTCCCATGTCTTTACCTGCAATTACACATGATCGTGTGCATGGGATCCTGAGTTCTATGAACGTCAGGAAGGCTAGTGGCCCGGATGGCATTCCTCCCCGTGTTTTGAGGGAGTGTGCTTCTGAGCTGGCGCCTGTCCTCGTTCAACTCTACTCTCTGTCTTAATACTAATACTTTTCCTCAGTGCTGAAGCGCGCATATGTCCAACCGATCCCGAAAAAAGGTAGCCACTCTGATCCTTCTAACTATCGCCCTATAGCTCTCACCTGTATTCTATCTAAAATCTTTGAAACTCTTCTTAACTCTCATTTCCTGAATCATCTGGAGTCTCATTCCCTTCTTTCAGATCATCAGTATGGCTTTCGACGCTCGAGGTCAACTGGTGACATACTTTCCTATCTAACTGATTTATGGTCTTCTGCCCTTAGGGATCATGGGGAGTCTTGCGTGGTGGCGCTTGACATATCCAAAGGCCTTTGACCGGGTTTGGCATGCGTCACTGCTCTCTAAGCTCCTTCCTTTGGGTTTCCTTCTTCTCTTTGCGCGCATATGTCCAACCGATCCCGATCTCTGATCGCTCCATATCAGCTCTTGTTGATGGAGCGTCCTCTTCCTCCTTTCCTGTTAACTGTGGTGTTCCTCAAGGTTCTGTTCTATCTCCAACTTTATTTCTACTTTTCATCAACGATCTCCTCAGCTGTACTTCTAACTCTGTTCACTCTTATGCTGATTACTCGACCCTTCCTTCTTCAACTGATTTCAAATCTCCTCTTTTGCTTCTAGAGTTGCCTCTCGTCTTCAGCTTTCCGATTCTATTCTTGCCGATCTGGATGGGATTTCCCGGTGGGGTCACCGCAACCTTGTAAAATTCAACTCTTTAAAAACTCAACTTCTCCACATCTCCCTCTCAAAAACACCTCCGACCTTTCCTATTTCTTTCGACGGCTCGTCCGTCTCCTGTTAATAACATAAATATTTTTTAGCTAAACACTAAATAGTAAATTTGAATTGGAAACCTCATGTTTTATGGTTAAGTTATGGCTAAAGAAGCTGGGTTCTGTTCAGGTTGCGGGAATTTTTTTCTCCTGCACAGCTACTCCAGTTTTATAGGCCTATTCGCCCTTGTATGGAGTACTGTTCTCACATTTGGGGGGGCTCCGGCTCCACCCTTCTATTGGATAGGGTTGAGTCTAAAGCTAAGAGACTAATAAACTGTCCCCTACTTTCAAACTCTCTTGACCCTCTATCTCTGCGACGTAACGTTGGCGCTCTATCCCTTTTCTATAGGTACTACGGCGGCAGATGCTCAGGGGAGTTGACCTCTCGCATTCCTCCACCCTTGCGCCGCCCTCGTTGCACAAGGGGTGCCTTGCTCTCGCACGAATTCTGCGTGAGTATTGCGAACCCCAGACTTGTTCGTTGTGGTGCCTCTTTCTTTCCAGCTACTTCTGCTCTGTGGAACTCCTTGCCTTCTTCTGTTTTTCCAACTATATTTAATCTTTCTCTCTTTAAAGCCCACGTCTGCGCTCACCTGAGAGATTTGCCTTAGGCTGGGAATTGGGTGGGTTTTTTTTAATGTTTTATTTTCCGCCCCCTCCTTGAAAAGGGCTCGGCCCGTGAGTGGTGGTTAACTGTAAATATATATATATATATATATATATATATATATATATATATATATATATATATATATATATATATATATATATATATATATATATATATATATATATATATATATATATATATATATATATTAGAAAGTAATGTATTGATGTCAAATTTTTTAATATCCGCGAAAGCGGATGATCGTGATTCGTGGATGTCAAATGCGGATGTTTCCATTCCATGTATAAAGGCAAGGAAGACTTAATAATTGAGCTTAAATATAAAAAATATGTTGTTTTATATATATATATATATATATATATATATATATATAGATATATATAGTAGTTATATATAATTAAGGAGATAAAGATATATATATATATATATATATATATATATATATATATATATATATATATATATATATATATATATATATATATATATATTTATATAATATTTTATATATATATATATATATATATATATATATATATATATATATATATATATATATATATATTATATATATATATATATATATATTTATATAATATATTATATATATATATATATATATTATATATATATATATATATATATATATATATATATATATATATATTATATATATATATATATATATATATATATATATATATATATATATATATTATATATATATATATATATATATATGTATACATATATATATATTATTATATATTAAATATATATATATATATATATATATATATATATATATATATATATTACATATATATTATATATATATATATATATATATATATATATATATATATATATATATATATATTATATATATATATATATATAATAGTATATATATATATATATATATATATATATATATATATATATATGTATATATATATATATATATATATATATATATATATATATATATATATATATATATATATATATACGGTATATATTGTCTTTTGATTAACACCCTTACCTTTGTAAGTATCTGTGTAAAATGTTGAAGAGTTTTTGACACCCATATATTGTATGTTCTTAAATATTGGGGGGGACTCAACTCTTCCTGCATCCCACCAACCGCTTTCCTCAACCTCTACCCTTTTTCAATGTGATCAATTCAATATTAATTTTAACTTTTTTATTCCTTGTTAATACTCAAATTTTGTCATGGGTACGTTATGTTTAAAAAGAAAATAGTTTTCTGCTTTTCTTCAGTCGGGCACGCCTGTCTTATGATTTGCTCCATCGTCACTGAAAGTTCTCAACACTGCTCGAGGCAGCTTAGAATGGTAAGCTACTTTCTGCCAAATTTGGATATTCTTTGCTTTTATATTTCCACCATATTATAGAATCTTCCTGTGGATTCTGACTTTTTCTTTCTTTGTGATACTTATCTATGAAGTTCAGTGATCTGCTGTTTGCGATATTCTCCTATTTATCGCCATTACTGGAAGCAAGAATTATACTCAGAGTCTCAGTTAGTGATGTATGCGTACTGGAACAAGGTGCTGGTGAAGAATTTCTCCCTCGTTTTCTTCCTGGTTCAGACAGCATCTGCTAAATATCTATTCTCAAATTTTTCTCTAAAATTCTCTCATATGTTTTTGCCAAGTGGTCCAACAAGAATATTACCCTGTAGTTTTGGATTAAGATATGTTATTACTTATACATTATAACCATTCTCAAGTCTACAACCCAGTATTCTGCTTTAAAGTTTATTTATGAATATCAACTAATGATTTCCTCTTCCCTTCTTATACTTTTCAAGCAATGACGATAATTGTTTAGAAACTTCAAATGTTTCAGGCTTATCACATAAAGTTTCCTCAAAAGTGGTGTTAAGGGAAGCTAGTCACAAATGGTCGACAGGGATAATGAGCGACAGGTCAAATGGTCGCCGACTTTTGGGGAGAAAAATCTGGTTATTTATATAGAGTTTCTCTAACGAATCCAACAAAATTTAACCTAATCTAACCTAACTTAACCTAACCTAACCTAACCTAACCTAACCTAACCTAACCTAACCTAACCTAAACCTATAACACTAACCTAACCTAACCTAAACTAACCTAACCTTACCTCTGTGTACCTAACCTTTAACCTAACCTAACTTAACCTAACCTAACCTAACCTAACCTTACCTAACCTAACCTAACGCTTG
>JABUQX010107205.1:90000-100367 GCA_015478945.1 Trachelipus rathkii
ATATATATATATATATATATATATATATATATATATATATATATATATATATATATATATATATATATATATATATATATATATATATATATATATATATATATATATACCGTATATATATATACTGTATATATATATATATATATATATATATATATATATATATATATATATATATATATATATATATATATATATATATATATATATATATATAAATTCTTCATCTACCTTTTTCTCCCCAAGACTGGTGGTGCGCTACAAGCATCGGAAAAAAAAAGCAGTAGAAGAATATGATAAAAGTCGAAAAGAAAGTCCAGCCTTATCGCCCCCTCTGTACTCCATTAATTAGTAAGGACTCGTCACAGTCAGAAAATCCACCCTAGAGTTTCATGGGACTGCGACGGACCCTCAATATGGTAAATCGTCAATGTAGGTATCCCTTGGCCCAGGTGGGCCCCAACCATACCCCCTCACAAAACCCCGCCATTCTTCCTATTATGCACCTTTATTCTCGCTTCTGCCAAAGCCAAACTCACATTTCTGTCCTTCAGACATTTGTTTACTGCCTCAATCCACTTTTTCTTCGATCTCCAGCTGTCGGTTTCCCAACACATTCGCCACTATACATCCGCTTAAAACCGACTATCAATCATCCTTTCCACATGACCAAACCATCGCAACATATTTTCATTTATTACTCTCGTTTACCCATTTCTTCACACCACACAACTCTTTAATATGTTCATTCCTCATTTTATCAATTCTTCACACCTTAGCATGCCCCTTCCATCTGATCACATTGAACTTTAGATCTATACTTCTTATTCCAGACCATAGTCTCACTAATACTATACAATAACACAGGTAATAACATAGCATCTCATGTAAGACCCTAAAGCACTCTAAAGACTTAACCCTATATTCACTCAACGATTTTATTGCACCGCCACTCCTCCTGGTATCCAACACATACTCTTAAATATTTAAACTCAGACACTTGTTCCAGCTGCTCACCATCTAACATAACTTCACACCGAGGACTGTCCTCACTCACAACCATAACCTTATTCTTATCTACGTTTACTTTCAAACCTCCATTTTCATACACACTGTGCCAAATCTCTCTACCAATTTCAAACTCTTCAAATTCGCCACACAAACCAAATCATCCGCATATTAGGTAGGGCACCCTCCACTCATCTCCATTCTCCATCATTCTAACACCATTTCCTGTCACGCCCACCTTCAATTCTTTCATAACCCCATCCATATATACAAATTGAATAACCAAGGAGACATAACACAACCCTGCCTCACTGCTATTAATATTAAACCAATCACTTTTGACACCATTTATTCTTACACACGCTTCACTATCGTCATACATACTTTTGATTCCATTCAGAAGCCTACCACCACCACACTAAATATCACCAACACCTGCCATAGAGCTTCCTATTAATCCTATCATCATACCTCTGTTGCAAATCCATAAAACTTAAATAATTTATTCTTCTTCTCCTCATTTTCTATCATTTGCTTCAATGTAAAGATCTGATCCACACATCCTCTACTACACCTAAACGCACCTTGTTCTTCACCAATCAGTCCTTCAGTCACTCGACGCACTCTTTCAACCAAAATACCAGCATATATCTTCCCTACAACACTCAATAAACTAATTCCCCTATAATTTCTACAGTTCTTCTTTTCTTTACCCCTTATATAAGGGTACTATTACTGCCCTCCTCCAATCCCGGAACTATACCCCCCATAAACGCTTTATTACACAACTTCAAGATCCAATCAATCAGAAACTTGCCTCCGTTCTTGATCATTTCACCAGTAATTTCATCTATACCTGCAGATTTACCATTCTTCAACTATCTCACTCTACCCATTTCCTCTTTGCTAATAACTCATCCCCAAAATACCTATTCCTTCTTGCACCATCAAACTCACACACACAGTCACTATCACCTCTTCATTACTGCCAATATTATACAGATTTTCGAAATGTTCTTTCCACACTCCCCTCACACCCATTTCATCAGTTACAAAAACACCATCCCTATTCATTATTCTAAGCAGGTTCCCCTTATTTTATTTTTAACCTTTTGCGCTTCCTTCCAGAAGAGCTTCCTATTCCCTTGTATGTCCCCATTCATCCTCCTTCCAAACTGTTCATTTACCTCTTCTTTTCTCTTACGTACGCATCTTTTAGCATTTCTTTTTTCCTCCTTATATATTTCCAAGCATCTTTCTTTTGAAATTTCATCATTTGCTTTTAGTACAATCAACCAGGCTTTTTTTTTTTACTTTTAACCGCTTGCATCACCTCTTCTTTCCACCACTCACTGTTCATTTTTACTTCCTACTTTAGCACATCCACATACTTCTTTTGCACTGCTAACAATTACGATTTATTTAGTTTCAGCTTGTTCACCTTCAACTGATTTACTTGCGAGCGTTCTTACATACTTATCCTTATTACCTTGTTCACTAAACTTCTCACTCTTAATTTTACCCTCTTCCTTCCATATCACTTTCCTCTCCATCCAAGTCCCCACTAACTTAATTTTACATAGAACAACATAATGATCCGATAATCCCATTTCTAAACACCTCACTGATTTAACATCCAACATATACTTCAACATCTCCTTCACCAACACAAAATCAATCATACTTTTCACTTCGATACCATCTCTACCTACACCAACTCTAGTATACTTATGGATACTCTTGTGTTTAAAGAAAGTATTACTTACACACACACCTCTCTCCTCACAGAAATCCATCACCTTCCTACCATTCTCATTTTCTCCTGACACCCCAAAACCACCTGTTATACCATCCTTTTTTTGATCATATATATATATATATATATATATATATATATATATATATATATATATATATATATATATATATATATATATATATATATATATATATATATATATATATATATATATATATATATATATATATATATATATATATACACTGTATATATAAAATCCGTATTAATAGTCAATATTTAGGCCTAGAAGGGGTATTGGTAATACTGTATAATTTAAAACATCTTTAATATACATAAAAAGAGGTAATTTTAAAAAAAAAACAAAAAAAAACATTTCAATATATATATATATATATATATATATATATATATATATATATATATATATATATATAGGGTGTCTCAAAATAATGTACTAACACTTTGAAAGACTATACAAACTTTATTTATGAACATAGTGACAAGTTTAAAAGCTTGAATTACAGAACATTCATGAATTTAAAGAAATATGTTCAAATGTTCAAAATGATGACCGCCATTGTCCAGACACAGCTGATAACGCGAACCAATGGAGTCGCAAACGACACGAAACAGTTCATTTGGAATGTCGCGACATTGTCTTTCGATTTCCAATTTCAATGCATTTATCGTTCTTGGTTTTGAGCGATAAACTCTGTCCTTGAGGTATCCCCATAAAAAGAAGTCCATTGGCGTGAGATCTGGGGAACGCGCAGGGTATTCAATACTACCCCTTCGTCCAATCCATGTGTTTGGAAATGCTGCATCGAGGTGAGCTCTTACATCGCGATGGTAGTGGGGAGGTGCTCCATCTTGCTGAAAGTAAATCACGTCGTTATCACCAAACATCTCGTCAATGTGTGGACCGACCGACTCCTGCAGCAAGGTTAGGTACCTCTCCCCATCGACCGCTCCGTTAAAAAAACGGTCCTATGATGCCCAATGCTGAAATTCCACACCACACAGTTACCCCTGGTAGGTTTAAATGGTGTTCAGCTTTAACATGGGGATTTACAGGACCCCAGTAGGTACAATTATGGCGATTAATCGAGCCATTTAATTTAAAGGTAGCCTCATCGCTCCAAACAATTTTGTGTGGAAACCCTGCATCTTCTGCACATTTAGCCAGGTACCATTCACAAAATTGAAGTCTCCGGTCCGGATCGTCTTCATTGAGAGCATGGAGTAGTCTTGGTATGTAGCATTTCCAGCGTAGACGCTTCAAGATGCGATGGACGCTATCTTTTGAGATGTGTGTCTCCCGAGCCGTTTGTCGTAGAGATTTCTGTGGGGATCGGATGAGGGTTTCCTGTACCTGCTCTTCCTTTGCAGGGTTGGTGGATGTCCGTGGTCGTCCAGAACGTTTCTTGTTGACGTTGTGAACGGTTCCATCTGCTTCAAATTTCTCTCTGATGCGGGCAATTGTCCGGTGCGTTGGTGGCGGTTTATCGAACTCCCTTCTGAACCGTCTTTGCACTTCCGTGGCGTTTCCGGTGGTCCAATAGCATTTAAGGACAAACTTTCTCTCTTCAAAGCTAAGTTGATCTCCTGCCATTCTGTTACAGTAGTTACACGTGAAAAAACAAAAAACACTCAATGTTACATTTTTTAAGACATCTTTCTTTTATTTATATATATATATATATATATATATATATATAGCTAGTATATATATATATATATATATATATATATATATATATATATATATATGTTTTTGTGAGTGTGTACAAACATTCATATAAATATATATACATTTTTATATATATATATATATATATATATATATATATATATATAGTATTTATATATATATATATATATATATATATATATATATATATATATATATATATATATATATATATATATATATATATATATATATATATTTACAGTTGTCACCACCACTCACGGGCAGAGCCCTATTCAGGGAGGGGGTGTTGCACGCTAAAATTTCATCCACTAGCGCAAATTACGCAGATGAGCACAGACGCAGGCTTTAAAGTGAGGGAGATTAAATTCAGCAGGAAACACAGAAGATGGAAGAGAGTTCCACAGAACAGAGGTGGCAGGAAAGAAGGAAGCACCGCAGCGAACTAGCCTGGAGTTACCAATACATCCACACAAACCCTGTCGACACAGCACCCCTTGTGCTACGAGGGCATCGTAAAGGTGGTGGTACGCGCGAGCGGTAAGTTCCCTCGAACACCTGCCGCTGCGGTACCAAGAGAGATAAAGCACCAACATCGCACCGCAAAGATAGAGGTCAAGTGAACTGGAAAGTACAGGACAGTTTATAAGCCTTTTGGCCTTTTGCCTCGACCCTGTCCAAAAGCCGGGTGAAACCAGGGCCCCCAGATATGAGAGTAGTACTCCATACAAGGGCTGATGAGGCCCTTGTATAGAGTAACGGAGAAGAGGAAAAAAAGTCTCGCAGTCTAAACAGAACTCCCAGTTTCTTTGAGGCCGCCTTAGCAACCATTGTGATGTGAGGTTTCCAAGACATTTTTTTGTTTATGTTACGGCCAAGGATGTTTATATTGTCAAAAGGAGAGACGAGAGAACCGTCGAAAGAGATAGAGAAAGTGTTTCTTAGAAGGAGATTTGTGAAGGTTGGGTTTTTAAAGAATTGAATTTCACAAGGTTGAGACGACCCCATTCGGAAATTCTATCCAGATCAGCGAGAATAGAATCGGAAAGATTAAGACGAGAGGCAATTCTAGAAGGAGCAGAATTGAAATGAGTTGAAGAATGAAGGGTCGAGTCATCGGCATATGAGTGGATAGAGTTAGATGTGCAGGTGAGAAGATCATTAATGAAAAGTAGGAATAAAGTAGGAGATAAGACAGAACCCTGAGGAACACCACTATTGACAGAAAAAGAAGTAGCTCCATCAACCACAGCCGATATTGAGCGACTTGAAAGAAAGCTAGACATAAGTAAGCAAAGAGAAGGAGGAAACTCAAAGGAGGGGAGCTTGGAGAGCAGTGACGCGTGCCATACTCGGTCAAATGCTTTGGATATGTCAAGCACCACGCAAGTCTCTCCGTAGTTCCTAAGAGCGGAAAACCATAAATCGGTTAAATAGGAAAGTATATCGCCAGTAGACCTTGAACGCCGAAAGCTGTACTGGCGATCGGAAAGAAGAGAATGAGATTCCAGATGGTCTAAGAAATGAGAGTTGAGAAGGGTTTCAAAGATTTTAGATAGAATACAAGTGAGAGCTATAGGGCGATAGTTAGAAGGATCAGAGCGGCTTCCTTTTTTCGGAATAGGTTGGACATGTGCGTGCTTCCAACACTGAGGAAAAGTATTGAGACATAGAGAATAGAGATCGAGGGGTGGGGTCAGCACGTAAGCACATTCCCTCAAAACTCAGGGAGGAATGCCATCCGGGCCACCTGCCTTCCTAACGTTCATAGATCTCAGAAGCCCATGTACCCGATCAAATGTAATCACAGGCAAAGACATAGGACACCTGAGAGGAGAAGGAGAAGGAGGAGGAATGCCAGAATCGTTCAGGGTTGAGTTAGAGGAAAATAGGAGGCCGAAGAGATCGGCCTTTTCAGTTGGAGAGTTAGCAACAGAGCCATCAGATCGAATAAGAGGAGGAAAGGCAGATTTACAGAAGTTGTTAGAGATATTTTTGGCAAGAGACCAGAAAGATTTGTCAGTAGGAGAACCAAGGAATAGCAAGAGAACAAGCACGATCGAACCATGGATTATGAGGAGAGAAAGATTTAGTCGAAGAAGTAATGAACCTGCTCATCCCGTCAACGATTACAGCTCCCACTTTAGTGGCAGAAGCCGAAGCGTCATCAGAGTTAAAGCAGTCATTCCAATTATAGTTAGCGTAGAAGCGACGCAAGGCCCCCCAATCAGCCCGATCAAAGTGCCAGAAAAACGCATAGGGCAGGATGGAGCTGTTGGAGAGAAAGTGTTAAAATTAAGAGATATAAGGTTGTGGTCAGATTTACCAATAGGAGCGAAAGTGGTGTATTTTAAGAGAGAAGGACTAGTGGTGAAACATAGGTCAAGTGTATTCAAGAATTGGTTGGGACGATCCGGAATGTGTGTGGGTTCTTTGATTAGTTGCTCCAGATCGTTGAGAATGCTGAATGATTCGGCCTCCTCCCCACCTAAATCAGTATCAGAGGACCCCAACCATTCAGTGTTGTGTACATTGAAACCCCCTAAATAGAGGACCTCAGTATTTGGATGAGAAGATATAACAGTCTCGTGAGAAGTAGTAAGATATTCAAAGAAGGAGTGAAAATCTGTTCTGTTAGGAGAACAGTAGCAGAAGCACAAGATTATTGTAGTAGAAGGAAGAAAGATTTTAAGCCACAGAACATCGAAGTTAGGAGATTCGAGATTCACGAGACGTGTTACAGGAGTATTAATGTTTACATAGGCACACACTCCACCCTTCAGACAGAAATTATGAAATAAGTTATAGTTGGATACATTAAACGAGTTAGAGGATGAATTCTTAGCCATCTGAGTCTCAGACAAGAGCAAAAGGTTAGGGTTAGAGTTAGATAGGTGATATTCCACAGAGGCTAAGTTAGAGTTTAAGCCGCGGATTTTGGTGAAGTCAATAGAAAGCCAGCGCCTACGCAAATCTGCCATCTTACACACACGTGCACACACACACACACACACACACACACACACACACACACACACACACACACACACACAAATAAGAACAATAGACAAAAACAGACTAAAACAAACGGAGATATTGGGATAAAAACTGAACAAACTAGTCCAACTTTAAAAATTTAAGTAGTAAAATTAAATTAAAAATCAGACTACTATACAATGAAAATAAAACTTAAACCAATAAAACTTACCACACTCGATAAGCAATATTAAAACTTTTTAAAACCTACAACTTAAAAAAAATGATAAAATTTAAAACTAGAACTTATCTTTTAAAACTGCAGAACCTCTTTCGAAACGAATAAATGATTGGATAAAGCTTTCAATTAAAACAAAATATGATTTGAAGAACACGCATACAATTTCCTTAAACACAATAATAATAACAATAAATAAAATAAAGATAAACTTTCAACAGGGAGCAGATTACTTTCAATTATATATATATATATATATATATATATATATATATATATATATATATATATATATATATATATATATATATATATATATATATATATATATATATATATATATATATATCTCTATATCATATACAGAGATATTTATATATATATATATATATATATATATAAATATATATATATATATATATATATATATATATATATATATATATATATATATATATATATATATATATATATATATATAAGAGAGAGAGAGAGAGAGAGAGAGAGAGAGAGAGAGAGAGAGAGAGAGAGAGAGAGAGAGAGAGAGAGAGAGAGAGAGAGAGAGAGAGAGAGAGAGAGAGAGAGAGTACATCATTGTTCGTGAGTAAACATTTGTTTTAAAGTTATTAACATACTTATTTTGGAAAGTTTTTTGTTAGAATATTTTTTAAATAATAATAATAATGTTAATAATAATAATAATAATAATAATAATAATAATAATAATAATAATAATAATAATAATAATAATAATAATAATAATAATAATAATAATAATAATAATAATAATATTCAAGGATGCAGTGAAAATTATTACACTATGTAACACTTTTTTTGTCATTGTGCAACAACTGTAATTTCCTATTTTCTTATATCTAGAAGGTGTGAAAAATAGCTAATGTTTCCTCCAAACTTTGATTTTGCGACCAGGATAATGATATTTAACTTACCATTTCCGATATAAAAAATTGGTGAATATAATCATTCTCGGTTACACAAAGTAGAAAAAAACGACATATAACTCAAAAGTAGCATTTATTTATTCTTAGTTTATACAACAGAGACCTCAAAATATTTAGAAGTGAGAAGTTTTTCTGGATTTACGCTTATACGGTAAGTTGCTTTCACGAATCAACCCCCAAATATAGTCTCCAATCATGTTTTCGTTACATGATCCTTGGTAGCAGCTTTCAAAGTCTAGAATATCCTGGTGAAATCACTCACCATGCTCCTCTGAGTACGCCCCCATGTTCTCCTTAAATTTAGCAAGATGAGCATCAAGGATATGGACTTTGAGGGACATCCTGCAGCCCATTTTGCCGTAGTTCCTGACCAAGGTCTCAACAAGCTCCTCATAGTTTTCGGCCTTGTGATTCCCAAGGAAGCCACGAACCACTGCAACAAAGCTGTTCCAAGCTGCTTTTTCTGTCCTAGTCAGCTTCGGGAATTCCTTGCACTCTATGATCTTTTTTATTTGTGGTCCGACGAAGACACCGGCTTTGACCTTTGCCTCAGACAGCTTAGGGAAGAAACCTTTCAGGTAAATGAAAGCTGAAGACTCCTTATCTAGAGCTGCGACAACTGTTTCATGAGGCCTAATTTTATGTGTAGTGGAGGAAACAATATTTTCTGGGGTCCAACAGAGGCTCCCATTTGACATTGTTCCTCCCTACACTGAACTCAGTCCGCTGTGGCCAATCCCGCCTTTGGTAGTGTTCTGCGGAGGCCCTGCTGTCCCAGAGACAAAGGTAACATGGAAACTTGGTAAAGCCGCCTTGGAGACCCATCAGGAAGGCCACCATTTTGAAATCTCCGATAACTTCCCAATTGTGTTCTTCATATTTCAAGGCACTTAGCAATAGCTTCACGCTGCTGTGTTCCTCTTTGAGCTGCACCGAGTGAGCCAAGGGAAGAGATGGATACATGTTCCCGTTATGAAGTAGCACAGCTTTGAGACTCTTCGATGAGCTATCAATGAAGAGGCGCCACTCGCAGGGGTTACAGGCAATTCCAAGTGCCTCAAACAAACCTGTCACATTGTGGCAAAAGCAAAGCCCATCTTGACTGGTGAAAAAGTTGAAAAAGAGTGGTGACGTTTTCTCTGACTTGCGACTTTCACACTTTCATGTAACAAATTCCACTGCTTGAGTCTCGACGTCAAAAGCTCGGCATTGGACTTTGTGAGACCAAGATCTCTGATCAAGTCGTTGATGTCTTCTTGGTTGGGGAAATATGGGTTTCTCTCCTCAGCTACACTATATTCAGGATCAACGACTTCATCGTCTTCTGATTTGCTGCTTTCTTCTGAAGATGGCTGTCTTCCCTTTGGAGGAATGGGTACAGAGAGCTCAGGAGAGTGTGGCACTTGGGCAATGGATGACGGAAGGTCTGGATATATGATAGCAGGCGCATTTTTGCCTCTCCAAATTCGTGGGATTGCGAATTTCATGGCTCTATATTCTCCCCATACCAATCTGCGAAGAAAAAGTGAATTTAAATATCTTTCACTCATTGTTATTAAAAAATATATTACATAAATTCAAACTTTCACTTAAAGATTCCATAGCTATCAAATTCAGAACAAGCAAAACTATTTACAGAACAAATAAAACTATATATATATATATATATATATATATATATATATATATATATATATATATATATATATA
>JABUQX010107206.1:0-5000 GCA_015478945.1 Trachelipus rathkii
CAGAGAGAGAATCAAAAGTGGCGGGGGTCTCAGAAAAATAAGATTATATAATATATATATATATATAATATTTCAATATATATATATACTATATATAGAGTATATATATATTATATATATAATATATATATTATATATATATATATTATATACTATATATATATATATATATATAATATATATATACATTTATATATGTATATATATAAAAGTGGGCGGGGCCTCTGAAGATAAAAATATTGGACCCAAGCCACTTTCGATATTTGATTAAATAGAGGTGGGTGGGAAATATCTGAAGCCGATGTACATGTCACAATTTTCATTTATTTTGGAGTTGGTGTTTTTTTTTTTTTTTTTGTGTTTATGTGGGTTTTTTTTTTGCTTCAACTCCAGGTGTCAGGGTAGGCTGTTGTCTGCAAAAATTTCAATGAAATTTGATGTGGAATGAGATCAAGGATGGGACCAACAGGAATGAATCAAATATCATGCTAATTTATAAATTTATTAATGCAGTGAATGATAGAAAAGTCTCAAAAAGTAGGTCAAAATTGCTGAATATTTTGGAAATTTTTCAAAAATTTGAAAAATTTCCCAAAATTCAAAAAATCGACTTCGAACTATTATAACAATTTTTCCATTCCTGCTAGATGCGTTTAATAGGTGCACCATTTTTTTCGCTCTAGACATCATATTTACCGAGATACAGAGTGTGTTTTTTTTATGTAACATATTTAGTTGTTTTATATATATATTTATATTATATTTTATATAATATATATATATATATATATTGATTATATTATATATATATATATATATATATATATATATAGGTTTTTTTCCGTTTGATGGCGTACATTCTCGTGAGTTTCCTGGGTATATATATTATCTACTTTACTCAGAGGTAGAATACATAGATATATGAAGGTTACAGTAGAGTTGCTTAATATAGCTCAGACATATTCGTTCGTGTCGCGTGAGATGATAGATTGAGTCTATGAACTGGCTCATTTCTTGCACGGGATATCACGCCGAGATAATCTCGTTCTGCTGCTATATATCTGAGTTCTTCAGCATATTAACCATGTTTGATCCTGTCGTATATAAGTATATATATAGTATAGGTACTCCTCATATATTATTATCCAGCTCACTCTCATCACGTGATTGCGTCATACTGTGTTGTGGAAATATAATGATTCAGTCAGTTTGTTGATGAGTGGATGAGGAAGAGGCAGTGCTTGTATAATATATATCTAACTAGGTTATGATAGTAGTAGAGTATGTATGTGATACCAGCTGTCATAGTATAATAGTAAGGTGTGATATACAGTTACGCTATTCATACGATATAGTATATATTTAGTGGATATAATATACGTATTATATATAGTTAGTAGTATGATATTATAATATATATAACTATATATAATACTAGATGTGTTATATAGTATATATTAGTATATCTAGGTTATATATATATAATATAAATATATATATATATATATATATATATATATATAGTCTATATATATATATATATATATATATATATTATATATATATATATATATATATATATATATATATATATATATATATATATATATATATATATATATATATATATATATATATATATATATATATATATAATATATATATATATAAATAAATAAATATATAATATAAAAATTTATATATATATATATATATATATAATATAATATATATATATATATAAATATATATATATATATAACTAACCAGGTGTAACAGCCTGTCCTATCCCTCGTTCTTTATATTGTAGATGTTAAATATTGCATAATAATCGCAATTATATAAGATGTTAAAGAAAGAACATATAATTGGAAGGTAAAGAATTAACTGCCTTCTCCGGGATTGAACCACCGCCATGTTGCGACTGAGGACAATATACCCGGTGCGTTACGACTGAGCTATCCTCCAAGCCAAAACTTGGAGGATAGCTCAGTCGTAACGCACCGGGTATATTGTCCTCAGTCGCAACATGGCGGTGGTTCAATCCCGGAGAAGGCAGTTAATTCTTTACCTTCCTATTATATGTTCTTTCTTTAGCATCTTATATAATTGCGATTATTATGCAATATTTAACATCTACAATATAAAGAACGAGGGATAGGACAGGCTGGACACCTGGTGATGTCGCCTTGAAGGGAGCTCGGTTGCTTTATAACTGTTCTTGAATCCAAGTTTTTTGGCTTGGAGGATAGCTCAGTCGTAACGCACCGGGTATATTGTCCTCAGTCGCAACATGGCGGTGGTTCAATCCCGGAGAAGGCAGTTAATTCTTTACCCTTCCTATGTATATATTTTTTCTTTAAGCATCTTGATATAATGGTGTCGATTATTATGCAATATTAATAACATCTATATAATAGTAATATTAAATATTTATAAAAAATATTTATATATTCTTCCCTATATATAAATATAATATAGAGTCGTATTTATAATAATATATATATAATACATATATATGTATATGATCATAATATTACATATAATTATTAAAGTATATATATATTATATATAATATTATTTATATATATATATAATATACAAAGGTGGGCAGGTGGGCGTTAAAGCGTTAATCCGTTAATTAACTCTTAATTTTTTCGTTAACTTTTTAACGCTTTCGTTTATTTCGAAAAAAAAAGTAACGGACTATTAACGAGTTAAAATTTTTTTCACTACATCCGTTAATCGTTACTTTAATTTACGCAGTTTATAAAATTACTTTTTGCTCTGGATCAAGCATTTTGAATTGTATTATATTTCGATTTGATACACAAAGATTCCTATGCTGTCTTATTCTTATTTTCCAAAATTTCCATAAAAAGCTTCTGCTCAATGGCCTCAAAATGTGTTTATTCTTTCACGCGGTTATTATCCCGTTTAGAAATGATTGACTTTATTCTTTTGCTGTATTCTCATTTCTTATTGGTTCGCTGAAGAAAAAAAAGAGATAGTGACTGTTGCCCGTTCAATGAGTATTAACTTCTTTCGTTAAGTTACTTGAACTTGCTTCTCTTTCTGCGACTGAGGGGAAAAATATGAGAACTAGGCCCCGCTCATACAGCGTTGTAATTAATAAAAAAATATACATTTTGTATTAAAATTCTAAGTTGACATTCCTACTATTTTTTACAATAATATATCTACTCGGGTGTCCGTAAAGAATGTCCCAGTTTTCAATGCTTTATATTATACGCGTAATATAACAATAACAACACATTACTCATACATCAAAGTGAAGGTCATTGAACAGAGTTTTTCCTACATATGTTCAATATGTGCCCCCCCCCCCTTCATTATAAGGGATACATTAAGCCGATAATCCAATTCCTCCCAAACATTGGTTAACAGATCCGGAGTTATGGAAGGAACGGCATGTTCAATTCTGCGTTTCAACTCTGCGTATAATTGGGCAGCCCCATAAGAAGAAATCGCATGGCGTTAAGTCCGGGGACCGGGGGGGCCAGATATATAGAGCTCTGTCGTCTGGACCATTATGACCAACCCAACGATCTGGGAGTAAGTCGTTCAACCACTCTCGCACTATGTGACTCCAATGTGGAGGGGCTTCATCTTGCTGCCATATAAAGTTTAACGCTTCATCCTCTAATAATTGTAAAAAGAGCCATTATTGTAACATATCGAGATAGGTGACCCCTGTTACGGTTGCTTCTTCGAAAAAGAAAGGTCCGTAGACCTGGCGTCGGGATATGGCGCAGAAAAAGTTAACCTTTGATGAATCACGTTCGTGTTCTACAAGTTCATGCGGATTTTCATATCCCAGATACGAACATTATGGGCATTCACCTTACCCCTGAGATGAAAGGTGGACTCATCGCTAAACACTATACGATCTAGAAGGTCATCGTCTCGACCTAACACTGCACAGGCAAAGGTTAACCGTAGAGCCTAGTCGTCGGGCTTTAAAGCATGTACAAACTGCAACCGGCATGCACGCATGTGTAAACGTTTCCTTAACACCTTCCACACCGTCGTTTTTGGCACCTGCAGTTCGCGACTTGCTCGCCGAACGGATTTCTTAGGACTATGAGAACCGAAGGTCCCTGATACCGGTCCACATCACTGTACAGTCACTTTGGGGCCGTCCTGTACTTTTTGCTAACAAAGACAATCCATTAGTTTGCAAATTGCCTTCATACCATCGGCGAATGTTTTTGCCACATGGAAGATCACATTGGAAACGTAAACGATACGCACGTTGAATCTGTAATTACAGATTTACACTTAGCAAATTGTAGAACACAGAAAGCTTTACGCTTTCAGGACTTCGCCATTGTCAGTATGTGGCGCAAAACGCACTAGAGAAGGACTAATCTGAATGCACGCAATGTGGCGTAAATGTCAACGCTATCAGGAACTCGTTCTGGGGCAGTGCATATTGAGGGTCGAAACTATGCAACATTACTCCTTTCACTTTGATGTATGAATATGATATGGATATTGTTATATTATGCTGTTATAATAAAGCATTGAACTGGGAAATTCTTTTACGGACACCCGGTTTTGAGTATTAATTAATAAGGTATTTACGCTTTGGAAGTATTCTTCGGCAAGCGGCAAAAGCATTGCTATAGGTCAAAACCTAATTAATTTGTCTGATAAGCTTAATATCATTATTAATATTGTTAGGGATATTATTATAATTAAAGAAAAATTAACAATAATTTATTACTATTCCTACATATTGTGAAGACGGTTTAAACGTTAACGATTTAACGTGAACTTCCGCATACATTCTTTCACCCGATAAACGTTTCAATGATTAACGGTCGTAATATCTTTTTTTTTTTCTTTTTTTTGTTTAACGATTAAACCAATAAGCGACGTTAACTTTGCTCATTAACGGGTGCCCACCTTATGTATATAATAGGACCTTAAGTCAAAGCAATGGTCCTCAAAATAATTTAGTATTGAAAGGTTGG
>JABUQX010107206.1:10000-12500 GCA_015478945.1 Trachelipus rathkii
CTCCATCCGTTAAACCTCTTCTCTCTTCAATCAGTATTCTTTTCCGTACACTTTCCCTACCGAACTTAATGACATATACCTCTATATTTTCCACATTCCATTCTCTATCCCCTTTCCCTTATATCAGAGGAACCAAACACCATCCTCCCAATCCTGTGGGTACCTGCACCACTCCTCCCACATATAATGTTTATAATAATCTAAATAACAGCATTCCTCCAACCCCTTACCTCCCTTCTGGCAACATTTCCATTCTCAACATCCCAGACCTGCGGACTTCCCTTTTTTTCCATTTATTCACAGCCCTAATAATTTCCTCCATTTGTATTTCATTCCTCCCTCCCTCCCCTTTCATTTCCCTCCTCAACATCTTGCATTTTCTTCCCCCCTACCCCACCCCTTCATTCAATAGGTCCCACTATAAAGTACTCCACCCCACCTCTTCCTCACCGCCTAATCTCTCCCTCCCTATCACTCCCCATCCTTCCTCCGCTTAATCCTCTCACCAACCCCTCCTTCTTCTTCCTTTTTTTTATTAACTTCTTTCCAGACAACTTACTCCCCGTTTCAAAATTTTCGTCAAACTTTTCTACATTAACCATTTCCCCTGTTGCTTCTTCTCTTCGCCCTCTGCCACCTGCCCTCTTTGGGCTTCGCCACTTCCTAACCCTTCTATATTCCCCCCATCTATCTTCTCTCCTATTTCCCAACCATTTCACATAAGCTCCTTTTTTCCTTTCACCACTGTTCACCTCCTCACTCCACCATTCACTCCCTTTCCTTCTGCTTTCACCCACCCTTTTTTACTCCACATATCCTTCTGGCCTCTTCACATACTGCCTCTCTGAATCTCTTCCATTCCTCCTCCACCGTTCCCCAATTCCGTCCTCTCACGTTTCTCCACCTGCCCTCCATACCTCTCCTAAACTCCCTCCCACACACTATCTCCTCCAATTTTTCCACCTTTATCACTTCTACTCTCCTCTTTTCTCCCCTCTCCCTAATCGTCACCTCTCTCCTCCCACCCTTATCCTGGCAACCACCAAATAGTGATCCGATATCCCCCCCCGCCCCTCTAAATACATTTACATCTAACAATCTACCTCTATCCTTCCATTTACAAACACACATAATCTGTAACGCCTTCCCACCCCGTTATCTCACACTTCCATGTTATACTTATGATTCTGCACTTTTTTTTAACCAAGTATTCCCCACTATCATTCTTCTTTCGACACACCAACTCTACCAGACTTTTCTCCATTAGCATTCCCTTCTCTCAGCCTACCGCTACCCCATTAAAGGTTCCTATTATTCTTCCTCTCCGCCACCCTTCCACTCCCGCAATTCAAATCTGCCCAATAGAACGAACAAATTTTTTTCATTTTACCCAAAACTTTCCACACTCATTGCTCTCCCCAGAATCTTTCTCTCTGCCTCCTCCCTCGCTCCTTCACTGGTGCGACGCACATATTAAAACCCCATTTTCCTCCCACCGAATTATTTCACTTTTTACCCACATTATCGCTAGAAACTCAACCCTGTTTACCGACAATCTCACCTTGTCCCACATCTCTTTCCTCATAACTATTCCAAACCCTTCCGGCCTCGCCCTCCAGCTCTCGGATCTCGTGTCACCCCCGAAATCATCAAACCATTGTATCTCTCCAAATTCATCTCCGCTTCTGTCCTTTTCAACTTAGTTTTCTGTATCCCTAGCACATCCAAGCTTTTTTTCCGTCAAACATCAAACCTATTTCCTCACCTCTTACAATTTTCAAATCCTCGTTTGCCCCTCTCACATTCATACACCCCACCCTGATTACCACTCTCCTCCCCATCTTTCCCTATTTCTAAAAATAACTCAATAAGGCTGAACGCTTTATGGGAACCCACACCCTTGGTAATTCCCAACACCTAGGGCTACCACCCCGCTCACCAACCCACAATAACAACAACAAAATACATTAAAATAATAAAAACACAATAACAGGTCGATTACTTAAAAACCCTTAAAAACACTCCCAATAAAAAAGTTAAAATGACAATATACAGTAAAAATATAAAAGGTTATAACCCACACCATCAATTTATATTATTTCCTACCCCCCTTCCCCCCTCCACTTCCCTCCCACTCCCTCCCTTTTCTTTCCTCTTTAAAATATGCACACGTTAAAAATTTTATTATCTAAAAAAAGAGAAAACTTTATTTAATCTTTAAAATTCTTTAAAATCTCTTATATTTACAACTAATACAAAAAGGTTAAAATGTTAATATAAAACAATATAAAAATATAAAAGGTTAAAACCTATACTCTATCAATTTTTAAAATTTACACCCGTTCGCTTAAAACGGTTTACAAGAAAATAAATTTCGCATTCCTATTCTTATTAGACGGTGACACAAATCCACCGTATATATATATATATATATTAAATAACTTAAATGTATATCCGACTCTCTTTAAGAATCTAACAAAATATTCTATACAAAATAGAA
>JABUQX010107206.1:25000-31889 GCA_015478945.1 Trachelipus rathkii
CATCACACGAAATGTGGCGCTAAATCCTTGGTTTCTCCCTACTGACAACTCTTTTCTGGCTCTTGCCAATAAACATCTCTATACAACTTCTGTAAATCTTGCTTTCTCCTCTTATTTCGATCTGATGGCTCTGTGCTAACTCTCCAACTAATAAGGCCAATCTCTTCGGCTCTATTTTCCTCTAACTCACCCCTGGACGATTCTGGGCATTCTCTATCACAATCACCTCCTCTCAGGTGTCCTATGTCTTTGCCTGTGAATTACATTTGATCGGGTGCATGGGCTCCTGAAATCTATGAACGTTAGGAAGGCGGGGGCCCGGATGGCATTCCTCCCCGAGTTTTGAGGGAGTGTGCTTCCGAGCTGGCCCCTCCCCTCGTTCAACTATATTCTCTATGTCTCAATACTAACACTTTCCCTCAGTGTTGGAAGCACGCACATGTCCAACCTATTCCGAAAAAGGAAGCCGCTCTGATCCTTCTAACTATCGCCCTATAGCTCTCACTTGAATTCTATCTAAGATCTTTGAAACCCTTCTTAACTCTCACTTCTTAGACCATCTGGAATCTCATTCTCTTCTTTCCGATCGCCAGTACGGCTTTCGGCGTTCGAGGTTTACTGGTGATATACTTTCCTATTTAACCGATTTATGGTTTTCCGCCCTTAGGAACTACGGGGAGACTTGCGTGGTGGCGCTTGAAAAAATCCAAAGCATTTGACCGGGTATGGCAAGCGTCACTGCTCTCCAAGCTCCCCTCCTTTGGGTTTCCTCCTTCTCTTTGCTTACTTATGTCTAGCTTTCTTTCAAGTCGCTCAATATCGGCTGTGTTCCTCAGGGTTCTGTCTTATCTCCTACTTTTTTCTTACTTTTCATTAATGATCTTCTAACCTGCACATCTAACTCTATCCTCATATGCCGATGACTCGACCCTTCATTCTTCAACTCATTTCAATTCTGCTCCCTCTTTTACTTCTAGAATTGCCTCTCGTCTTAATCTTTCCGATTCTATTCTCGCTGATCTGGATAGAATTTCCGGATGGGGTCGTTCAAAAGTAAAGAAAATTCAATTTTTAAAAACTCAACATCTACAAATCTCCCTCTCTAAAACACCTTCTAACTTTCCTATCTCTTTCGACGGTTCTCTCGTCTCTCCTGTTGACAATATAAACATCCTTGGCCTTAACATACAAAAAAAATGTCTTGGAACCTCACATCACAACGTTTGCTAGGGCGCTCAAAGAAACTGGGAGTTCTGTTTAGACTGCGAGATTATTTTTTTCCTCTTCTCAGTTACTCCAGTTATACAAGGAGCCTCATCCGCAATTGTATAGAGTACGTTCTCATATCTGGGGGGATCTGGTTTCACCCGGCTTTTGGACTGGGTCGAGTCAAAAAAGCCAAAAGACTTATAAACTGTTCTGTGCTTTCCAGTTCACCTTGACCTCTATTTTGCGGCCGTGATGTTGGGTCACTTGTTATCTCTCTTTTTCTATAGGTACCGCAGCAGCAGGTGTTCGAGGGAACTTACCACTCGCGTACCACCACCTTTACGACGCCCTCGTAGTACAAGGGGTGCTGTGTCTGAGCACGAGTTTTCTGTAGATATTGGTAACTCCAGGCTAGTTCGCTGCGGTGCTTCCTTCTTTCCTGCACGTATGTTCTGTTGGAATTCTCTTCTATCTTCTGTGTTTCCTGCTGAATTTAATCTCCCTCACTTTAAAGCCTGCCGTCTGTGCTCATCTGCGTAATTTAGGCATAGCGGATGATATATGCGTGCAACACCCCCTCCCTGAATAGGGCTCTGCCCGTGAGTGGTGGTGACAACTGTAAAAAAAAAAAAATTTTTAAAAAAACATTTAATTATCTTTACTTTGTAATTTTCTGTCTAGCTGATTGTTCTTTTATATACTTACCTATTCAGACCTTAAATTTTTGGTACAAACTATTTTTGTTCTCGGTTTTCTTTCGCGGTTGTTACGTGTCTTATCCTAGACATTTATTCTCTTATTTTTATTCATTTAACTTAATTCATTACTTTATTCCAACGTAATTAACGTAAGGTTTTTTCGTTTCTTATTTCAACCCTTCTCATAAAACCTCACTAAGTGACATTGCGAAAATACTACAATATCACTATTCCCTACACGTTAAAAATCTTATATAAACGCAACTTGAGTACAGTTCAAAGTTCTGTGACTTGTAACCCGGACGAGGGTTTAGAAATTTATTCAATTTGAAGAAGACACTCAGATATCTTCAGCGGTTTCTCAGACGATTTCAATCGCTTGTTCATTGGAGATTGTCAATAACAGGTAGAGATATTTAGAAAATTACGTAATTTAGATAGAATTTCATTCATTTACGAGGTAATCTAGGTTTTCAAATTCTAAGTGATTTCTTTTCTCCAAAAAAGACAATACAACAACCTAATGGTGGGCAGTCGGGTAGTGGAATTTATTTTTACTCCAGCACAGTATATATATATATAAGGATATATATATATATATATATATATTATATATATATATATATATATATATTATATTTATATATATATATATTATTAATATATTTAATATATATATATATATATATATATATATATATATATATATATATATATATATACTATATTATATTTATATATATATATATATATATCAACGAAGGAAGAAGACCGTAACTTAGGATAAGAATGGGAAAAGTTTAAAGGAGGATTTAAAAGAAAGGAAACCTTATTGAGAGGAAAGTTTAAGAAGGAAATTTAAATAATCCCGTATTAAACGGTGTGTAAGATAACTGAAGTATATTTATTTATTATGGTTATTGTTATTATTTTGTTCTATCATTATTACTATTTCGTTATTATTTATTACAATTATTTTTAAATTTCATTTTTATGTTTATTCAAATAACTGGGAATACGGATGTTGCGAAAGTAGTATACATTTGCTGTAAATAGGAATGTCTGCGTTCATTTAGTAATACCGTTTTAGGTATTATTATTATTATTATTATTATTATTATTATTATTATTATTATTATTATTATTATTATTATTATTATTATTATTATTATTATTATTATTATTTATTATTATTATTATTATTATTATTATTAATACTTATTTATTATTATTATGATGGTGTTAGATTTGTTACTATTATACGCATATATTTTGTAATTAAAGGGATTAATGTTGGAAGCAGTGATTGGTGCCAGAAGCTCACGTATTAACTTTGCATTTACATAAGGAAGTTATCGGAAGACAGGATGGAGCTATACGTTAATTTCGAACAGTGGACCACTGAGCTAGTAAAGTCGAACTGAGAATAGGAATACAGTCGTTTCCAGACTTGATGATGGGATCGGGGATCTTTTCGAAAGAGTTGTAAGTCGTCCTGTAGTAAATATGTGAGGAACTAGGTGAGTTTAAAATCTGAATAGATCATTGAACATTTATTGTCATATCGAGCAAAATTTGCAGAAAACTGATTAGAGGTAACTTTATTTTGTACACTTAATTTTGACTAAACTAATACTCACTGTGGTTAAAGTATTTTAAATATTAACAAAAGTGTCTGTGAATATTATCGCCCATAATTTTGGGAGCACAAGGCATTTGTTTACAGAGATTTATTTATTGAAGATTATTTAGTGAAAAAACGATCAAAAATAAGAGTAAACTCTCGTCGAGGACAAAATCGGGATATTTATATTTTAGAAAATACTTTAAGAGGTTGAACTTTTTATATGAAAAATGTGTTTATAGAATAGGATCGTTTTTGGTAACTTATTTAACTGATTGCGTAACATTTAATGTGTGTGTAGAATAGGATTGTTTTTTTGGTATTTTTTTTAACGAATTGATACTTTAGTAATTTATATGCGTAATATTTAAGATGTATTGGAACGGGGAATAACTTAGTAGTATTTTAAAATATATGTTAATGTTTTTATATGCGTTTTGTTCTTCCTCCGTTGGTAATTTTAAAGGGTTAAAATAGTAAAAGTTTGCCTTCATTAAAAAGGAACTTAAAGAAAAGATATATAAAATGTCGCCACCATCATTTATAATATTTTCTGTTTCCACTGGTGGCTTCGTAGTTGTGGGTGGAACCCTTGCGAAAAAATACCGATGGAGGGAACAATCCGCTGAATAAATGGGGATTTCCCGAAAATGCGTAGTATGTTCGCCGATAAACTTTTGGGGCAGATTGTCCGCAAATATAAATGGGTCAAAAAAGATCGAGAGAAAATGTAGGAGTCTAGTGGGACAGGGCGGACATCAAAGAAGGTAAAAACAGTACAAGTATGGAAAGAGAAAACAAACTTAGAATGG
Source organism: Trachelipus rathkii (assembly GCA_015478945.1). Lineage (NCBI taxonomy): Eukaryota > Metazoa > Arthropoda > Malacostraca > Isopoda > Trachelipodidae > Trachelipus > Trachelipus rathkii. The sequence goes on from JABUQX010107206.1 coordinate 29,344, forward strand.
AAAAGCTAGAACAAAGCCATTGAAGAGCAACAAAGGCAGGATGCCAGAAAGGTTAAGGAATTTGGTTGTTAAGAAAAAAGAATGAGAGTGATAACCAACAAAGAAAAATGAGTGATAAGTAAGGTAAAAGAAAAAATGGGCTGAGTATGGGAAGACAAGTTTCTTTGAAAGTTTGTATTTACAAACTTGGTCGGGGAGGAACTTGTTACGAATATGGGTTAATAAATGAAAAAGCAAACACTAATAGAGATACAAACTGAATTGAGCAAAGAGTAGAAAAGAAAGATTAGGTTCTGTTTAGATCTTAACGAAGGAAGAAGACGTAACTTAGGCATAAGAATGGAATATTTAAAGGGGATTTAAAAGAAGGAAACGCTTATTGAAGAGGAAAGTGAAGAAGGAAATTTAAATAATCCCAGTATTAAACGGTGTGTAAGATAACTGAAGTTAATATTTATTTATTATGGTTATTGTTTATTATTTTGTTCTATCATTATTCTATTTTCGTTTTTATTTCATTACAAATATTATTAAGTTTCATTTTATGTTTAATTTCGAATAATTGTGACGACTGTTTTGGACTAATTATTAAAGAGTGTCAAGATTTTTTCTTTTGACATCTAAGGTATTTATTATTATTATTATTAATTATTATTATTATTATTATTATTATTATTATTATTATTATTATTATTTTATTATTATTATTATTATTATTATTATTTAATTATTATTAAGTACTTGGCTAACGTCGATAAGAATGATAATCCAGTTTTCGCACGAATTATGGGGCTATCGAGACAGACTTGTTTACAATATTTTTGATCAGCTGTCTGATGGAAGGCACTGTGGTTTTGGATAAGCCAAAAGTAAAACAATAAACAATGGTTTTTATTACAGAATATACTTGGATCAATTATTTGGACTGGAGGTTTAATTTTTCAGGATTTGGGAAGAAATTGAATTTTTAAAGCCTAATTTCCATGAATGAAATCAGTGGGTTAATACGCCCGTCCGCAAGCCCCGCGGTGTGGGGGGGCGCAGGAGAAGAGAGGCGCGCACGGCGGGCAAGAGGGGTGAGCACTTTTTCGATGAAAACTCCATAATGAAAGCTCTCTCTCTTCGTCTCTCTTCTCTCTTCTCTATTATTAATATATATTATATATATATTATAATAATATATATATATATATATCATATATATTATATATATATATATTATATATATATTATATATATATTATATATATCATATAAGAGAGAGAGAGAAGAGAGAGAGAGAGCGAGAGAGAGAAAAAAGAAAGGAAGGAAAAGAGCGCTCCCTAGCTCAGTGGTAGAGCACTCGCTTAGCAAGCGAGGGGGCCCAGGTTCGAGACTGGGTTGGAGCGAGAGAATGTGAGCTATTCTCTATTAACTCTAGCTTCGTCCCACTCAGACGTTAATGAGTACATTTGTGGTGTGCTTTGCTACAAATGGGAATTAATCGCGGCGTCCGCGATAGGCCTGGCCAGCCAGCGGACTTAGCCGTTAGGCCCTTGTTTATAATACATACCAAACTCGGCGAAAAATTGCTTTGATTATATACTATATATATATATTATATAATATATATATTATATATATATATTATATAGTATATATAATATAAAATTATATATATATATATATATATTATATATCATATATAAATGAAGTGTGTAAGTTTTTGGAAAGCAATAATTTTTCAATTAAAAAGTGCAGATGGCAGGGCTATGATGGTGCTACTGTTATGAGTGGGAAGTACATTGGACTGCAGACCAAAATCAAGCGAAAGTCGCCTAATGCAGAGTATGTGCATTGTGCAAATCACAACCTTAACTTAGTCTTGAATGATTCTGTAAAGGAGATTACAGAAATGATTGTTTTTTATGATGTGATTAATGAGATATATGGGTATTTCAGTCAGAGAGTCTTCCAAGATGGCAATCACTGAAAGAAATTTCTTCAGAAACCTGCATGGTCAACAAAACTGTTAAAAGACTGTGCCCAACTAGATGGTCTTCGAGGTTCGATTGCTTGTTGGCAGTTAAAGTTAATTTCATTTATATTTTGAACTGTTTATCAAAAATCATCCTAACTTCAACAAAGAGCTCTGAAGTAGTTGAGGCGACAGCATTAAGAAGACAAATGTCTACTTTTCACTTCATTTTAATGCTTGTGTTTCAAAGCAAAATTTTGGAAAGTATTAACATCACTTAAAACACTCCAAAAATCAGACATATCCCTGGATGAAGCTTCCACTCTTTTAGAAAGGTGTGTCACCAAACTAAACCAGTTGTGGGGAGAGTTTTACAAGCTAGTGGGAGAGGCGCAGATTGCAAGAAAGCTGGCAAATGAGACTTTCATTGGCCTATTTGGATGAGGCCTTTCTAAAAGATGTTGAACTGATTGATCCTTTGCCAATTTCAGGGTGAGGTTCTTTTTTTTAACAGAGCATTGATATAACTATAGGCCAGTGAATCGGAGTAAGAGTAAGAGGAAGTGAAAACGATGTTTTGCTTTTTAGC
>JABUQX010107207.1:0-22500 GCA_015478945.1 Trachelipus rathkii
TTACCTACACTATAAATACTTTCTTGACTGGATGAAGGAGGTGCTGATAATTATTTGCCTGCAAGCACTGATAATAATGAAAACCTTGGCCCATTTTCATGCCACCGCATGAAAGGATTCTCTTCTGTAGGCAGCATCCATGCTTTCGTAGAGCCTCATCTCCTTTTTCACAGACTGCAAATTTGAATTATCTTGCTCCTTGATGACTGTCTCTTCAGTTTTTACGATGAGGTTCCCTGGTGTGATTTCTTTGAAGGTGAATGAGATGTCAATGCAATTTCGGCCATGAACTTATCAAAGTCTAACATATCCAAATCCTCATCTTCAGTAGGTTTATTTGCTGAAAAGCCACCATCGTCACTATCAGTGCTGTTGCCAGGGGTTGCAGATAAGGCGGCTTCCACTTCTGTCTCTCTCTTTTTTTTTTTTTTTTTTTTTTTGTCAAGCGAGCAACATCCTCGGTTTTTTTTTTTTTTTTTGAAGTGGTTCAACGTCGGAGGTGCCGTTTCAGCTAGCTTAAGGAATTCCTTATTAGAACCTTTTATTTATTTTTTTACAGTTGTCACCGCCGCTCACGGGCAGAACCCTATTCAAGGAGTGGGTGTTGAACGCCTCAAAATCCATCTAACGCAAATTACGCAGATGAGCACAGACGCAGGCTTTAAAGTGGTGGAAATTAAATTGAGAAACACAGATGATGGAAGAGAATTCCACAGAACAGAGGTGGCAGGAAAGAAAGAAGCACCGCAGCGAACCAGTCTGGAGTTACTAACATCAACACAAAACTCATGTGCCGACACAGCACCCCTTGTGCTACGAGGGCGTCGTAAAGGTGGTGGTACGCGAGTGGATAGTTCCCTCGAGCACTTGCCTCTACAGTACCTATAGAAAAGGGATAAAGCACCAACATCGCGCCGCAAATATAAAGGGTCAAGTGAACTAGAAAGTACAGGACAGTTTATAAGTCTTTTGGCCTTTGACTCGACCCTATCCAAAAGCCGGATGAAACCAGAGCCCTCCCCCACAGATATGAGAGCAGTACTCCATACAATGGCGGATGAGTCCTTTATAGGTGGAGTAACTGAGAAGAGGAAAAAGTCTCGCCCTCTAAAAAGAACCCCCAGTTTTTTTGAGGCCTCCCTAGCAACCACTGTGATTTTGAGTTTTCAAAACAATATTTTGTTTATGTTAAGGCCAAGGATGTTTATATTGTCAACAGGAGAGACGAGAAAACCGTCGAAAGAGATAGAAAAGTTAAGTGTCTTAGAGAGAGAGATTTGTAGAAGTTGGGTTTTTAAAGAATTAAATTTCACAAGCTTGAGACGACCCAATCCTGAAATTCTATCCAGATCAGCGAGAATAGAATCGGAAAGATTAAGACGAGAGGCAATTCTAGAAGTAAAAGAGGAGCAGAATTGATATGAGTTGAAGAATGAAGGGTCAAGTCATCGACATATGAGTGGATAGAGTTAGATGTTCAGGTGAGAAGATCATTGATGAAAAGCAGGAATAAAGTAGGAGATAAAACAGAACCCTGAGGAACACCACTATTGACAGAAAAAGAAGAAGTCGCCCCATCAAGAAAGCCGATACTGAGCGATTTGAAAGAAAGCTAGATTTAAGTAACATAAAGAGAAGAAGGAAACCCAAAGGAGGGGAGTTTGAGAGCAGTGACGCGCCATACCCGGTCAGCCTTTGATATGTCAAGCGCCACCACAAGTCTTCCCGTAGTTCCTAAGGGCGGAAAACCATAAATCTGTTAAATAGGAAAGTATATCGCCAGTAGATCTCGAGCACCGAAAGCCGTACTGGTAATCAGAAAGAAGGGAAAGAGATTCAGATTATCTAAGAAATGAGAGTTGAGAAAGGTTTCAAAGATCTTAGAAAGAATACAAGTGAGAGCTATAGGGCGATAGTTAGAAGGATCAGAGCAGTATCATTTTTTCGGAATAGGTTGGACATATGCGCCTTCCAACACTGAGGGAAAGTGCTAGTATTGAGGCATAGAGAATATAGTTGAACGAGGGGTGGGGTCAGCACGGAAGCACACTTCCTCAAACTCGGAGAGGAATGCCATCCGGGCCACCCGCCTTCCTAACGTTCATAGATTTCAGGAGCTCATGCACCCGATCAAATGAAATGACAGGTAAAGGCATAGGACACCTGAGAGGAGAAGGAGGAGGAAGAGGAATGCCAGAATCGTCCAGGGTTGAGTTAGAGGAAAATAGGAGGCCAAAGAGATGATTGGCCTTTTCAGTTGGAGTATTAACAACAGAATCATCAGAGCGAATAAGAGGAGGAAAGGATGATTTACAGAAGTTGTTAGAGATGTTTTTGGCAAGAGGCCAGAGAGATTTGTCAGTAGGAGAACCAAGGAGGTCAGCGCATTTTCGTTTAATGAAAGTCCGCTTTGCTCGTCGAAGAGTATCCCTGCAACGATTTCTAGCTGAATGAAAATTGGCAAGAGTGATAGGAGAACGAGAATTTTTACACACCCGATAAGCATTGTCTCTAGCCTGAATGGCTAGGGAACAAGTACGATCGAACCATGGATTTTGAAGAGAAAAGATTTAGTCCAAGAAGAATGAAACTGCTCATCCCATTAACAATTACAGTTCCCACTTTATCGGCAGAATCAGAAGGTCTTATGAGTCAAAGCAGTCACTTCATTTATAGTTTATGTAGAAGCAACCAATGCCCCCCTAATCGACCTGATCAGTGCCAGTAAAACCGGTTAGGGCAGGATGGAGATGTTGGAGAGAAAGTATTAAATTAAGATATAAGGTTGTGGTCACTCTACCTCGATAAGGAGCGAAGGTGGAGTATTTATAGAGAGAAGGATCAATGGTGAAACATAGGTCAAGTGTTCAAGAAAAAAGTTGGGACGATCCCGAATGTGTGTAGGTTATTTAATCAGTTGCTCCAGATCGTTGAGAATACTGAATGATTCGGCTTCCTCCCAACTAAATCAGTACGAGAGGAACCCAACAATTCAGTTTTATGTACATTGAAATCCCCTAAATAGAGGACCTCAGTATTTGGATGAGAAGATATAACAGTCTCGTGAGAAGAAAAAAGTAATCAAAAAAAGGCATGAAAATCTGTTCTGTTAGGAGAACAGTAGCAGAAGCATAAGAATATTGTAGTAGAAGGAAGAAAGATTTTAAGCCACAGAACATCGAAGTTAGGAGATTCGAGATTCTCGAGACGTGTTATAGGAATGTTTATATTTACATAGTCACACACCACCCTTCAAACGGAAATTATAAAATGTTATAGTTTGATATATTAAACGAGTTGAAGGATGAATTCTACCATCTGGGTCTCAGACAAGAGTATAAAATTAGGGTTTAGAGTTAGAGAGGTAGTATTCCATGGATGCAGAGTTAGAGTGCAAGCCATTGATGTTGGTAAGGTCAAAGCCCTCGCCTGTGCAAAACTGCTATCATACACACACGCCACACGCACACACGCACACGCACACGCACACGCACACGCAATCACAAAAAAAAAAAAAAAAAAAAAAACAGAAACAAATAGACAAAAACCAAAGGAGAAATGAGGAAAATTTATTCGTACGCTAAAACCTAAATTTTAAAACGATAAACCCTATTTACAGCAAATATCTAAAATATGAATAATCCAGAAAGTTTAAAAACACTCACACGCTCTCACGAAATTGCGTACAAAAAAAAAAAATACTATTGATCAACTAAAAAAGTAGATAAATCTGTATAAATTATAATAATGGCTGTCCAAATAGGTAAATTTTACGCTAAAGACCAAGTTGGAGAAACGCTAAAAATCTAAGTTAAAAAGGAAATCGAGGAAAAAACATAACTTGGTACTAGCTATATATATCGAACTAGATTTATTATTGAATCTAAAAGTTTCTCATAATTTTTCACCCAAAAAGTAAGAAGTATCGGCTAAGTATCGGCCATTTTAACCGATACCGATACCGATACCGATACCATCAAAAATGGCCGATACTACCGATACCGATACCAGATACATACTATCTGTATTATCCCATAATATATATATAATCATATATATATATATATATATATATATATATATATATATATATATATATATATATATATATATATATATATATATATATATATATAAATACATATATATTATTATGAATATAGCATATTATATATATATATATATATATATATATATATATATATATATATATATATATATATATATATATATATATATATATATATATATATATATATATATATATATATATATATATATATATATCCCGTATATATATATATACGGATGTAAAGGGACTAAATCTTGAGTGCGGCAGGGTCTTACATGAGGGTATGTTGTTACCTGTGTTAATGCATAGTAGTGAGACTATGGTCTGGAGTAAGAGGTATATATATCTAAAGTTCAATGTGTTCAGATGGACAATCTTAGGTGTGTGTTAGGTGTGAGAAGAATTGATAAAATGAGAAATGAACGTATTAGTGAACGTATTAGAGTTGTGTGGTGTGAAGAAAGGAGTAAATGAGAGAATAAATGAAAGTACGTTGAGATGGTTTGGTCATGTGAAAAGGATGGATGATAGTCGGTTGGTTAAGCAGATGTATAGTGGTGAGTGTGTTGGGAATCGACCGGCTGGGAGACCAAAGAAAAAGTGGATTGAGTCAGTAAAGGAATGTCTGGAGGAGAGAAATGTGAGTTTGGCAGAGGCGAGAAGAAAGGTGCATAATAGAAGTGAATGGAGGGGTTTTGTGAGGGGGTATGGTTGTGGCCCACCTGGGCCAGGGGATGAACCCTACATTGATGATATGCCATAGTGTGGTTCTGTCGTGGTCCAGTGAAGCTCTAGGGGTGATTTTCTGTCTGCAACGAATTCTCACTAATAGGTATAAAAGGGGCGGTAAAGCTGGTTTTTCTTTTCGACTTGTGTCATATTCTTCTACTGCTATTCTGTTTCTGGTGCATGTCACGCACCTTACTCCTAATTTTTGGGGGAAAAAGGGTGGATGATATAATATATATATATATATATATATATATATATATATATATATATATATATATATATATATATATATATATATATATATATATATATATATATATATATATATATATATATATATATATATATATATATATATATATATATATATATATATATATTTTTCTTTCTTTCTTTATATTCCTTCTATTTTCCCAAGAATGGGAGTAAGGTGCGTGACGAGCATCGGAAAAGAAAAGCAGTAGAAAAACATGACAAAAGTCGAAAAGAAAGCCTAGCCATTAATTAGTGAGAACTCGTCGCAGTCAGAAAATCCACATTAAAGCTTCATGGGACAGCGATGGACCCTCACTATGGTAGATCGTCAATGGGTGTTCATCCCTTGGCCCAGGTGCGATACAACCATACCCCCTCACAATCCCCGCCATTCACTCCTGTTATCACCTTTCTTTCACCTCTACCAAACTCACATTTCTCTCCTTCAAAAATCGTTTACTGACTCAATCCACTTTTTCTTCGGTCTCCCAGCCGGTCGGTTCCCAACACACTCGCCACTATACATCCGCTTAACCAACCGACTATCATTCATCCTTTCCATATCACCAAACCATCTCAACATACTTTCATTTATACTCTCATTTACCCCTTTCTTCACACCACACAACTCTCTAATAAGTTCATTCCTCATTTTATCAATTCTTCTCACACCTAGCACACCCCTAAGATTGTCCATCTGAACACATTGAACTTATAGATCTATACTACTTATTCCAGACCATAGTCTCACTACTATACAATAACACAGGTAACAACATACCATGTAAGACCCTAGCACACTTTCAAGACTTAGTCCCTTTACTACTCACCAACGATTTAATTGCACCAGCCACCTTCCTGCCATTCACACAATTTTCCTCCTACTACACTCTGCATCATCCGTTCACTTCTCATCCAACATATACCCTAAATATTTAAACTCTCAGACACTTGTTCCAGCTGCTCACCATCTAACATAACTTCACACTGTAGGAGTGTCCTCATTCACAACCATAACCTTACTCTTATCCACGTTAACTTTCAAGCACTGTCTTACTCACGCTAATAAATCTCTACCAATCCTCTCAAACTCTCTTCAGATCTCGCTCCACACAGAACCAAATCATCGGCATATAATAGGTAGGCCCTCCATTCATCTCCATTCTCCATCATTCTAACACCATTTCCTGCCATCCCTACCCTTCGAATTCTTTCATAACCCCATCCATATACAAATTGAGTAACCAAGGAGACATAACACAACCCTGTCTCACTCCGCTATTAATCCTAAACCAATCACCATTGACACCATTTATTTTTACACACGCTTCACTATCGTCATATATATATATATATATATATATATATATATAGTATATATATATATATATATATATATATATATATATATATATATATATATATATATATATATATATATATATATATATATATATATATATATATATATATATATATATATATATATATATATATATATATATATATATATAATCATTGGTTTTTTACAAAATAAAACAAAATCTTGAAATTTTTGTAGTATTTTTTTTTTTTAATTATCCAGTAAATTCAGTTTTTTATTATATGACATGTTAGAATAAAGTTAAAAGGTACCTTGGTATGCATATATCTCGATGGATGGTCAAATACTTAGAATGAACCTATTATATGTCAAACTGTGGCTTCCTCAACCTCTAAAGTTTACGTAGTTGATACCATTAGCACATCTGGCAACAGCCACACTGCAGAATACTTTATGGAAGTAGCCAAATGTGCAATAACTAAGTTTGAACTGAAATTCAAATGCAGATTAATATCTTTGTAACTAACTAAGCAGTCAATATTTTAAAAATGAGGTTAGAGCTATTAAAGGATGAGAATTGTGATTTGACTTGCTACTGTTCAGCTCATATATTAAATTTATTAGCAAAGGTTTTATAGTCTGAGAATATTAGCTAAATAACATGTTCAAATTTTAAAATATTTTAGATACAACTAAGCATCTTTAGCTGAATATAAGAAAACAGGGGCACGCACTTGTGATACTTCAAGATGTTAGATGGAACACGATATATATATATATATATATATATATATATATATATAAGAATAAATAATATAAAAAAATAAATTTATATATATATATATATATATATATATATATATATATATATATATATATATATATATATATATATATAGTAGTAGTATAGTATATATATATATATATATATATAAAAAAACAGGTATATATATATATATATATATATATATATATATATATATATATATATATATATATATATATATATATATATTAAAGAATTGTTAATGAAAAACTTCCACTATATACACCAAGTTCATTGGCCTTCCAAACATTGCTTGTGCAATAGATCCAACTTACGAAAGAAGAGTGAAACAAGGGGAACTCTCTCCTGCCAGCACACTTTCCTCTATTAACCGCTTATCAACTCATTCCAGCTCTTCAAAGTCGCCCATATCTCCTCCAGGTTAGTAATATTTATTATTATTATTATTATTATTTTATTATTATTATTATAATATCATTACTATCATTTTATTGTTACATATATTATATTTATTATTTTTATTATTATTATTATTATTATTATTTTAATTATTATTATTATTATTATTATTATTATTATTATTATTATTATTATTATTATTATTATTATTATTATTATTATTATTATTATTATTATTATTATTATTAACTTAGGCCCAGATTGAAATATGGCCGTGACGTATATGGCCAGCCTTCTCAATTTTACTCACGTCTCCTGGCCCCATGTCCAAAATGAAGGTCTCCGCATTGCTACCGGGGCATTCCGAACCTCATCGAAGAATAGCCTGCAAGTGGAGGCTGGAGTGATATCTCTGTCTTTGAGGAGGGAATCCTCATGTGCAAACTGTATATGCTTCTGTTTGCTAAAAACATCCTCGGTTTTGACTTCAATTCTGAATACGGTTCTCTTCGTCCACCATTTTGGTCATTCACCTCGGTGGTGGATGATGTTTTCGAATATCTCAACATCCCACTCCGAGATGTTTTGCCTTACTCTTATAACGATTCCATTGAGGTTTGGTACATCCGCCATCACGGATCTGCATGATGGCGTGGTCTTTGTTGAAATCTAAAGGCCACTCTTCCATCCTCAAAGCCAACTTCTCTTCATACCTTGCTACGCACCCGGACTCAACAGCTGTTATTAATGATGTATCCAAGACGAAAGTCGGTGTTGGAGAATCAATTGTCTTCCATGATTGCAGATTTTCCCATTTTCTACAGTCTTGCTCATCTATTCTTCCTGTAGAGCTAGTGGTGTTGCTCCTTGCTATCTCTAGAATACTAACCCTCAACAGGTCCAAATCATTTCCATTTTCTCAGATCCTCAAAGTACTCTTACCGCTTTCAAATAGATTCTGTTTTATACTTTTTTCTGAGCCGAATCATATTTGGAAGAAAGATTTGCAGCTGGGTTCACTCTCACGTGGGGTTTGGGGGAAATAAGCATGTCGTTAGAGCTGCACTTCAGGAGACCATCTCCCGAATGTGCAACAACACGTATCTCCCTCAAAGACTTCAATGAGTAATTTTCCCTGCAACCAACTATTACGCCCCCAAAAAAATATTTTCAAGATCTGTTGGCAGAAATGTTGAACGGAAGACATACGAGGTGCAAAACTCCATTTGGGGAAACCCCTTGTGAGGAGCTATTATCTGTCAGTTGGTCTGAGTCTTCAACTGAAAATATCTCATCGCGACTCAGAATCGGCCACATTAATACTATCAATACGGAACCTTTAGTCAAGGGAAAATTTCCCATTTTGTCTGTACTGCCAAGTCTATACACCTCTTTCGGCCCACCATATCTTAATAGGATGCCCTGCTCTGGAGACGTTTCCTGCAAGGTATTTTCCTACAATATATACAATTTTCTTTGGGAGTGGTCTTTTCTACGTCCTGGTTGAATCTCCACATTTCTGATCAAATGTCATTTTAGTGTATTTACGGGATCTCTATATGATGTAATCCGCCTTTATAGATAATGTTTCTCGTTGCATCTAGGTGCAGACAGTAGTGTTAAAGTATCACTCTGGTATCGCCGCTTTTCAGTGAACAGTACCTGCATCTTTACAGAAACTCAAAAATAATATTATTATTATTATTATTATTATTATTATTATTATTATTATTATTATTGAATATTATTATTATTATTATTATTATTATTATTATTATTATTATTATTATTATTATTATTATTATTATTATTATTATTATTATTATTAAGAACGTCTCATGGCGTAGGAGTTGACTCGCCGACTCTCATGCGAGAGGCCGCTGGTTCAATCCTCCGCGTAGCAGTTGGAGTTTTATCTTCCTGGGAGCAAGAATTAAAACGGCTGCGAACACGTTGGTGGCGCTGGTTTGGGATAGCCGGCCTTAAAGTTCGATTTCCTGTAGTCCCCCCTTGTTACCCTCTGAAAAGGGGATAAAGCACGTTAAAAAAAAGTATTATTATTATTATTATTATTATTATTATTATTATTATTATTATTATTATTATTATTATTATTATTATTATTATGGGGGAAGCCAAACAGGCGGCTGCACACAGGGTGTCGAGTTCCCGTTACCTTCCTCCTGCTGTGCGCCTGGGCCATTTCCCTGCTATAGATTTCTCCATCTCTTTGCGTCGGGGCTTCCTCTCTGGCTGGCAGTCATGTTGGGCGGAGGATGCTCGTGGCGCCAAACTTCGGAATGTCAAACCCATCCTTGGCCGGTGGTCTTCATCTTGTAGGAAGAGTCGCCTCCTGGAGGTGGTCCTGGCTCGATTGGGTCATACCAATCTCACCCATGGATTTCTTATGTCGCGGGGGGTTCCCCCGACCTGCCCATTTTGCTCCTCCAGTTGTCCTCTCACTGTCGTTCATCTCTTTGTGGATTGCGTTGCCATCTCGACCCTTCGAAGCAAGTTCTTTCCTGACGTGCTAACTATCCCTCTTCAGCATCGCCTTCAGTACATCTTATCCGAATCATCTCATTTTCGTAGTGATCGCATTTTTACCTTCCTCTTGGAACTGAACATCTTGTATAAAATCTAACCTTCTCAGCCTTGTTCCTCTTTCGTTTTGTTAGGGATTTCCCCTGTCGTTAGTTTGCTAACACGGTCTAGCCGCATTCTTGTGTGCTGTGGAGATCCCTGTACATTCACTCAAAAAAAAAAAATTATTATTAATATTATTATTATTATTATTTTTATTAAAGTGTTTGAAGAAGAATGTGTTGATGATGATGATTATTTACCACCCCCGTACATGCCCATTCAAGGGCAGAGAAGAACTGCAAGTCTGGAGAAGAGAAAAGGCATTATCAAACCCACTAAGGACAAAACTGATAAAAATGGCTGTAAGCAACAATAACTCATAATATCTTAGACAACGTTTTATTTTTTTTTTTAAAGAAATATATATATATCATTGTTACGAATTTCTTTTGGACTGAATTAATTTCCCTCAAAATTTAAATTTTCCTATTATTATTATTATTATTATTATTATTATTATTATTATTATTATTATTATTATTATTATTATTATTATTATTATTATTATTATTATTATTATTATTATTATTATTTTCGGGGTAATGTGTAATATATCTTTTTATGTCAAGAAATTGTTAACATGTATTTTCATAATTCATAATTGTTGTAACTCCCTTTTATGCTGCTTTACAATAAAATACTCTTCAGCGTTAATTATGAAAAGACTAATATGTGGCTAATTTCTTTAATAGAAATTATGGCGGCTGCACACATTCGGTATTTGACGAACTTCAAACAAACTTAGACGAATCATACTTTAATGTATCATTTTACTGACAAACGATGGAAAACATTTCATGTATATGGCAAACCAAGCCAGAATAACTATTACTCGCCCATAAATGACCCATCCACACTTGATGTGTTTGACTATTCGTCTTAAAAGTGCCTTGAAACATTCGGTGAATACCGAATGCGTTTAGTTGCCTTTTATGCGACGAAATATATTTACTAAAATAATCATTAAAAATGGTGAGGGAATTTTGAAATCTTGCATGACATAATTTTAAGGTTCATTTATATTCGTTTCATTATACCAAAGCTTAACATTTAAAATGTATTTAAAGTAAGAATAAAAGGATTAGTTAGTTTATATATATATATATATATATATATATATATATATATATATATATATATATATATATATATATATATATATATATATATATATATATATATATATATATATATATATATATATATATATATATATATATATATATTAGTGATGGACATTACATCCGCATCGTCATCGGCAAAATCGGCATATTTTTTTTAAATCGTCATCGTCATCGGCAAATTTCGCCGATTATTTTGCCGATTAATTGAACAAATATTAAGAATTTTGAATAATATTAAAACTCAATAATAATAATAATAATAATAATAATAATAATTATAATTATATATATATATATATATATATATATATATATATATATATATATATATATATACCAAAAGAATTTTTCGTATAGTTTTAAAGAAAGCATGAATCTACTTTCTTATCACATATTTTCTTTTTTTCCCAGATATAAAAAAAAAATAAAATAAATAAAAATAACTTTTTACAACCTTCCCCTCCCCTCCCTCCTCCTATCTATCTTAATTTTCTCATTCGTCTAGAAGCCTCTCCCTCAAACCCTTCTCCCCATCTATTTTTGATGAGATCCTTTCAGAGTTGCCAATAAACGAATTTTTATATTTAATATTCCTAATTCTGAATTTTTGTTTTGTTCAATGACTTTTAATATTTCTTAGAATCCCTATTGATAAATCTTTCATTTTTCACACACTAAATTTTTTTTATCAACGGAAATCCTACAAAACAAATTACCATTTGTTTTTTCAAGTGAGCATAGCATCTTTGCATATCTTCCAAAACAGAATATAAATCCTCCTTCTCCCCCCCCTCGGGACCACGTTGATATAATCCCCCATTTCTCTCCCCCTTCACCCCGGCTGTACACGAGGAATAAATCATTTTACTTTCGCAAATGGCCCTAGCCAGTGTGTTCTTAGCTTGTGCTCAAACAGTGAATGTTCTTGGTAAGTCTTTCAATCATTTCCCATTTTTATTATTACTTTTATTTCATAATAATTTTAAGGTTTTTTGAAGTTCCACTCTAAGCTTGGGAATTTTACAAAAGTTGAGGCCTAGAACCAGCCCTACTTTATAAGCGGTAACACCACTTAAATATCTATAATTAAATTTTAACTCTACCCCAAACATGGGTTGGTTAAAATTTGCTGGAGTTATTATGGAGTAGTTTTTTTCCTCTCTTTCTTTATCAATTTAAACTTGAATTGGAAATATCACATATTTTATAAATTTTTGTTATTTTTTTCTCAAGCGTATATTTATATCCCCTTTATCTTTTTATATATTTATTTATTTATATACGCTTTAAAGTAGACGAAAAAGGCCCTATTTTTTTTACCCGGTCTTATTTTCTTATTTTTTTTCTTGCAATAATTTTTATTCCTCTTTCTTTTTAGAAAGTAATTGTAATTTCTATCCAAAAACCTAACGTCCCTTCTTTTAAATAAATGCTCTGAATTTGTAAACGTAGATTTCCTATCTTGCTCTTCTTGAACCTATAAAACTTACCTCCAATACAAAGTACGGTATATATATATGAATAACAATATGGTTAGTAATAGAAAATGTAAAAAGGGCAAAGTGAATAGGAAAGGCAAGTAGCCCGGATTGGTGTTGATGAGAGCTTAAGAAATTTTTGATAGCTTGTTCTAATTTTTTTGAAGCCATTAGATAGCCTAAGATCATAGGAGCCACAAATTAAAACTTGTTTAGACGATAATGATTTACTTAAAATACTTTCCCATCCAGTGAAAATTGTTTTATTTATTTTAGATTGCTTTACACTTTGAAATAGGCTTTACCCAAAAGGCTTATTTGAAGGTGAAATATCTCTTGTCGCACACCCCCTTATGCCCAAAATTTCTCCTCCCTTTTTTTGAATGTCTTGTAGTTTTTTTAACACTTTGAAATAAACTTTACCAGAAGGTTTATTTGAAGGTGAAAAACTGTTTTTCCACATACCCCTCTGAGATTATTTTTTTTCCTCTTCGAAGACTTTAAAATTTTACATACCAAAATTTTATTCTCTTCCTAATATTAGTATCGGAAAAATCATATTTTTAGTTTAACTTTTTTTATTCACTACACTTCCAAATAAACAAAAAATTTTATTTGGAAGTGAAAAACTGTTTTACCACACTCCCCTCTGAGAAATTTTTTTTCTCTTCTTGAGGAGACTGCGATATCGAATTTATTTCTTTGGGGGTTTTTCATTTAACATATAAGATCTAAATAATCATCATTACAAGGCCATATTTCCTGCGTAGCATTTTTCTTTCATTTTTTTATAAAGAGCTTGGACCAACCTTTTTAGTAGTTTAATAATTAAATTAATAATATAGCTTGAAATGCAAGGTTTTTCATCAATTTATAAGAACATAGTTTATAAGATAAATTAGGCAATGTGCTTTGAAAATCTCATTTTCTCTAGTTAGTTTTACAGTTTTCATTTCTGAGAAATAGTATATTCTTTTGGAAATTTCATTTAGCTACCTTTGTTATAGTAAATTTGTTTTTACAAACTAAAGATAATTTGAAAAATCTCCCTTAACCAAAGTCAGACATTTTTTTTCCGGTATATATATATTTATTTTTCAAAATTTTAGAGGTTTTCAATATCTATATATCTTAGAGATTTAAGTTTTTTCATGCACTTTGAATTTAGAGATTTAAAATTGAATGAAGTGCAAGACGATTAGCTTGCATAAAATTTTTGAGGTGTGAATGAATGGGAAAAATATACATATAAATTAAGATTTTTTTTTATAAAAAAAGTAAATTTGTAACGTAATTTAATACAGATGTTTGTAGTGAAAATTTAAAAAAAAAAAAAAGCATTTGTTTTTTGGGTAGAAAATTTGTCTTGGATTTATTCTAAGTATTATTTAGACTAATCATGAGAACATCTAGCCCTATTTCCTAAATGTTATAAATACTTTGTTTTAGCTTAACTAGGCCCTACCTAGCATAAACTTCTTTTGGAAACTTTTTTTTTCATTTGTAAAGTATAAATTTTAAACAGCCGAAAGTGAATAAAATGAATTTTTAAATGGGATAAATGCTTATTTTTCTTTAGTATTCTTAACTTAGTAATATCAGTTATAGAGCACGTCCTATACTATGTAAGTTATATTTTATGACTCAGGATTTATGCAAATGCGGAAAGCATTTTATTTTTATTTTTTTGGTATTTGAAAATTTGGGTCAGTGGTAACAAAAGTGATAAAGATATAGTTTGGACTCTGACCATACATCATATTTTTTTCTTAGAAGTTAGCAATTTTTGAGTTTTTTTTTCTTAGTTTTAATATTTTATAAAAATTTAATTTATTTTTCTAAAAGTTGTTTCAAGACATCCACAGGGCATATAGTTAAATCTTAAATCTGACACTTAAATTTGTTTCACATCCCAGTATTTGTAACTTAATAAGCTTTCAAAAGTTTGAATGTCATGCTATTGTAAAAGTCATTGGAAGCAGTATTATGCAATGGATAAAATAATTCTTATAAATATTTGGTATAAACTTTGAGTCATAAAATTCCGTCAGCCACTTCGCTTCCCACTTCATTTTTTTTTTTTTGAAACCTACTTATCACAATTTATTTTTTTCACTTCCTTAATATAAAAGATATTTTTGATTTGGTTTAAATATAATGTTTACGAGTAGATTCTGGTAGAGTAAAGTTATATTTAAATGGGTGATTTATGCTTTTATTGTTATTTTATAATTTTTAATGGGGTCCATCTTATTCATGAAAAAAACTAAATTTTTTTGTAATTTTTTTTTCCGAGGTGAAATTTATGGCATACTGAATTACGTACATCGAACTTCTAACTTTGCTTTTCGTTATGGCCTTCATAGAGAATTAAAATCATACGAATAATCTTTTTATATAAATTTTTGTATACAATTTTTACCAGCTGAAATCAATAAAATCTTGTTTCGCTTCGGCTGGAACATATGCGAAATTTTTGTATGCTAAAGATTTGCTGTTTATAGTGCCCCCACATTTATTTTATAAAATTCATCCTCAGAGGTATTATTAATTTGTATCAGTTTTTTTCTTTGTATTATTATTAATTGATCTGGTGTGAAAATATGCATCTACAATCCTTTTATAACATTTAGTATTTGGATAAAAATAAGATGTGTAGAATATGCTAGATTTGTAAATCTTTTTTGTTTATGTTTTACAGATTTGTATAACTTTCTTATGTAAACCATTTTATATTTTTCATGTTTTGTAATTTCTTTTTTTTATAATTTTTTTAGGCACTCTACACAGTGGTGTAAATTTTATTCTCAAAAATAAACCTTATTCTGAAATCAGAGTCTGATTGCGTTATCCTACAATTATCCAAGGCCTATAACAGTCAATCCCCATTTTCCGGAAACTGAAGGAAAAGATTTTGTGGAGAGTAGCGTACCTTGCATTGGCGAATCATTGAGAATATTAGCGAAGATAAGAAGTGTTTCCGAAGCAAGCTACTGGAGTTTATATAGGTGAAGAAAGAAGCAAACGCAAAGCAAAGAGTGCCAAGAACTTCACTTCGAGAGCTATTACACACCGCAGGTTAGACCATTTTTCTCAAAAGTTATTATTTTACAAACAAAGCATATATAATTTTTGAATAAAAAATTGATACACCCCTTTGCATTTTATAATAACAAAAGCAAAAAATCTAAAGTTAACGTAACGTAACTTTCGGGGCCATTTTATAATTTTATATTCTAACTAATTCCATTTTTTGGACAACTGATAAAAATACACACTTTTGCCACACCAAAAAGGCAAATGTTCCTCAAATATTTATAATCTGATCACAAAATTTCTCTGTGTATAAAATGAATAGCGAATATAACTTTGCCATATCACGCTTAATGGCAAACGCTTCACAATATTTTCAAAACTATTCTGATCAAAGCCGTAACCGAGAAGCCGTTCCAGCATTCACACATTTATATCATGAAAGATATACACATGAAAATTGGAGAAAACAAAACTTTCAGCAACCTCAACAAATTTATCAAAGAAAAACTTTCAACCATCGGGAAAAGCCACAAGCACCGGAGTTTCCCCCTACACAAAACTATCAGCAAACGCCAGAACAGAATCATAAACCTTCATGGAGAAATAACCAAACGTCTTACGCAAGAATAGCTGAACCAACAGATGAATATGAAGAAGCTTTAGATGATCAATATGAAACACCTCAAGAAGAGAACTGTTACGATGAACAAGAAAACTATTTTTATGATGAAATCATTGAAAATCAATACGATGAGCAGAGTCAGGATTTTTTTCAATAAGGAGGGCAGAACAACATGAAACGTCTCCCCTCCGCAATCCTGATTTTCCAGATGGTAATAACAGTTCCACCACTCTTGGGGATTTCGAGTCAGCTATGAATGTAAGCGGTAACAGTAACGCCACCACTCACACAAATAACTTTGGTAATAATGAAATTTTAACAAATGTAAATATGCAAACAACTTATTTTGGTTCACATTGCAAATACAACAATTATTTAAATGTTCTTAAAAATAGCAGAAATAACATTCCATTTATTAAATTAAGCAATTTATAGCAAATTCTCATTGCTCCTCGAGCACAGCTATGAATGTAGGTCACAATTTGGACCCAAATTTTCAATCAACGCATCTCCAGATTCCTGATTATTTAAATGTTTCCAGTCACTTAGCTAATAAGAATTATCCAAATGCTAACTCACGCACCACTGTTCACAAGCATAGTTTAATTAATTTTCCGCATGCATTGATTGATACAGCATATTTAAATGTAAATAAAACAAATTCACAATGTAATTCTAAAGCAACTATGAATGTAATTAGTATTGAAAGCATATCTCAGGGTACAGTAGCGTCAGCTATGAATGTTTCCAAAAACGCTAACCCATTTTCTGTGAGCTCTTTAAACACTACTGAAGATGATGTAGTTCCTTCAGAGAGCACAAATGTTAAAAATTTTTTAGGTAAAAATGATTGTAACCCGCATATTTTTATAAATATTAATGACTTAAATGATAAGCAAAATGAAATCATAGATGAAAGGTTTTCACATGCAAATATGCAAACGACCCATTTTATTTCTAAAAATGTTAATCAACCAAATAATGTAAATGTTCTTAATCCTCATTTTTCTTTCAGCAAAGCTTCTCCTCCTAATAATTTTAGGTGTAGCCATTATGTCCAGGGAAAAGCTCAGATAGGTGAAAATTTTATTAATGATAAAAATGCATGTTCAATATGTTTTAATGATGCTATTTTCAACGAGAATTTTAAACTTCATGAGCCTAACAGTTTTCATGGTGTAGCAAACACCATTACCAGAAATAGAATAGAGAATGTAGATAGCATAACCTACATTCAAAATGGTAGAGCAGATAACATTAATGAGAGTAACGCTAATAGTTCAATAAATTTTGGTAATTGTGGAGCACATAGTCCAGGAAATAAAAGAGTTAAACATGAACATGACGTAAATGGAAAATCCATCACAGAGCTTTCACAAATCACAAAAAAGGCACATATTCCCCATTTTCAAGAGAAGATGGAGAATATGGACTTTTCTCTTAACACAAACTTTTTATTTTTCAGAAATTTTAATGACAATTTACAGATTAGCACGCCAAATTTAGCAAAATCGAGAAGCGCATCAAATGCACAGTTGGAAAGCAGTGGGATAGCAACCCAGTCCAGAAGCGAAATGGATATGCCGCAGTTAGAAAATGGAAATGTGAACACAAATGCTGTTGAAAATAGCGATAGTAATGGTGGTGAAATTCATAAAAGATTTACGCAGCAAGTTAAAATGGGTTTGGAGTTAGATGTTGATTTCCAAAGGAAAGGTAAGGTTAATAACTCTATTTATATGAATAAATATATAGCAGATGTAAAGTTTAATAGCAAAGATGATATAAGTGAAAGTTCCACAAGCGATTTTGATAATGAGATAGCTCACGCAAAGATAGAACATTGGGAAGGTGACAATTTGAACAGAGCATATGATACATTAGGCACAGCGAATGCCAAGGTAAAGAGTAGCCATGATATATGTATCTCAAATGGTAAAAATAGGCAAAGTACTGATGATAAAAACACGCAAAACAATATTTTAAATATTATTGAACATGGAAAGCGCACTTTCCATAGGTATAGCAGAAACAGAATGTTAAGTAGAAACAATGTAAGTAGAAGAACAACTTTTGCAAGCACTATAAACAATGTAGGTAATAATTTTTTAAATAAGAATAGCTTAACGGGGCACAATTTTTCAAACTATCAGTATGATTTTCATATATCGCACTCTTGTTCAAATAATATACAACCTTTTGAATTTTATGATAGCACAAATTCAATAGAGAAATTAGTTGGAAATTTTAATCTATCTCCCCCATTATCAACCACCACAGATTTCTCTTTTCACTCTAATCATGCTCATACTATTAAGAATGATAACTTTCCTCAGGGCACTCCCCCTTCTACGCAAAAGGATTTCTCAGATACTATTATATCTTTTGATGAAGAAACGATACCAAATTCTTTATTACCTTCTAACACTCTCGTTTCTGAGCACTATGATATGACTTCCAAACCATCATTTGATAAATATTTTGAACCTCACCCTCCATTTGGTTCCTCTCAGGTTGATAATCTCACTTCAAATCACCATATCAGCTCTCTCTCTCTTCCTCAAGTAGAAACGCATCTTTCTTTCGCAAAGGACGCAGTTCCGATTTCATACTCACAACAACCTTTTCTAGATTCATATTCAGAACAAAGGGAATCAATCCACACACCTCCTCAGAACAAAAATTTTAAATCTCAACAACAAACACCTTTCTCAGCACCTGATTTTACAAATCTTTCTAATCAAAACCCACTTAAAGTAGCCTCACGCTTGTCTTTATTTCAAACCGAAGCAGTCCCATATAACACTGAGTCATTCTTAACTCTCATTAAAAATCTAACTTCCTCTCCTCCTCTAAAATTTGATTCACATTCTCAAACTATTCCTTTACACATCCTATACCAAAACCAAATTCTCAGGGAACCACTACCGCACTTTCTATGGTTGTCGCACAACCGAAAGTCTTATGTAAAAAGGAAATTGTGGTCCCTCCCCAATCTAAATCTCAACAAGTTTTCTATAACCTTTCCATTTCACAAACAGAAATAACACGCAAACTTTCACACGACATATCTTTCGAAACTCTTCCTCAAAGTTCTCACTTAGCGACCCCTCCAAATCCTCCTCCACCACAACCTTATTCCTACGCCCTCCGACCACCTCCAAAGCCTAACTTTTTGTCTCATTCACTTCCAAGAAGGCTTACTTTCAAAGACCTTCCCACCGCGATACCTCCAAAACTATCTGGTGACAAATCTCTTTCTCCACTTCAAACCACATCGTCGCAAATTCATTCTCCCCCACCTCCTACATTGCCTCCTGAAATTTCACTTTTAAGTAGACCTCCTTATCCAATTCCTCATCCACCTATTTATTCTTCCACTTTAGAAAACAAACTCCTATTTAATCTTTCACTATAGAAAACAAACTCTTCTTTCCTCACACAGAAATATTTCTACACAAATCACAAACACTTTTGGACTTTAAAATTTTTTTTTCCTCGCCCCCAGCAGTATATTTATATTTTCACTGAGAAAATATAAAATAAACAATCATCTTAGAAATTAGGGAAATTTCTAAATGTTAAAGAAAACTGCTTACAGTTTTAACAACCTAAACACATAAGAAAATTTTAAAGCAAAATAAGAACAAAGATAATGTCTCTTCCCCAAAATTTTTTCTTAAATTTATTTTTTTTTAATTATTTGTAACATCAAAATCCTACTCATTTTTGGGTCACTATCCATATTATTTTCAGTTTGTTTCAAATCGAAGTTAGAATATATTTTTGATATGGAATTAAATTTCAGTTATTTCAATTTTGTAATGTCAAACACGAAGACAGACTTTCACCTAAATTTCAACCCCTCAGACTCAAGTATTTTCATTAAACACATTTATTAAACCATATTCTTTTCCTTTGCCTCCCATTTTAACAAAACATATCAAGAGTTCAAATGTGCACAAATTATTAATGCTATTGCATACATCTTACACTTTAAAACATACTTACAGTAATTATGTACAAAGACAATTGTTAGCATCTAGTTTCTCATTATGCATTTGATTCCTCCTTAAATGAAACTCTCCACTGTTTCCCCCTAAGGTTATAACTCCTTACTCTGACTACCTTTCATTTTTGAATCTATAATATCACGCTTTATTTTAATTCTCAAATTGTAGTTTTCAATCTCATGTCCAAGAATCCAACCCATATGCAACCATTGCATAAGTCAGAGTTTTTTTTTTCTGGAAGGAGAACTCTATACCAAAAAAGAATTTTTCGTATAGTTTTAAAGAAAGCATGAATCTACTTTCTTATCACATATTTTCTTTTTTTCCCAGATATAAAAAAAAAAATAAAATAAATAAAAATAACTTTTTACAACCTTCCCCTCCCCTCCCTCCTCCTATCTATCTTAATTTTCTCATTCGTCTAGAAGCCTCTCCCTCAAACCCTTCTCCCCATCTATTTTTGATGAGATCCTTTCAGAGTTGCCAATAAACGAATTTTTATATTTAATATTCCTAATTCTGAATTTTTGTTTTGTTCAATGACTTTTAATATTTCTTAGAATCCCTATTGATAAATCTTTCATTTTTCACACACTAAATTTTTTTTTATCAACGGAAATCCTACAAAACAAATTACCATTTGTTTTTTTCAAGTGAGCATAGCATCTTTGCATATCTTCCAAAACAGAATATAAATCCTCCTTCTCCCCCCCCCTCGGGACCACGTTGATATAATCCCCCATTTCTCTCCCCCTTCACCCCGGCTGTACACGAGGAATAAATCATTTTACTTTCGCAAATGGCCCTAGCCAGTGTGTTCTTAGCTTGTGCTCAAACAGTGAATGTTCTTGGTAAGTCTTTCAATCATTTCCCATTTTTATTATTACTTTTATTTCATAATAATTTTAAGGTTTTTTTGAAGTTTTTGAAAAAGCCCACTCTAAGCTTGGGAATTTTACAAAAGTTGAGGCCTAGAACCAGCCCTACTTTATAAGCGGTAACACCACTTAAATATCTATAATTAAATTTTAACTCTACCCCAAACATGGGTTGGTTAAAATTTGCTGGAGTTATTATGGAGTAGTTTTTTTTTTTCCTCTCTTTCTCTTATCAATATAAATTTTGTATTTTTGAAATATCACATATTTTATAAATTTTTGTTATTTTTTTCTCAAGCGTATATTTATATCCCCTTTATCTTTTTATATATTTATTTATTTATATACGCTTTAAAGTAGACGAAAAAGGCCATATTTCCTGCGTAGCATTTTTCTTTCATTTTTTTATAAAGAGCTTGGACCAACCTTTTTAGTAGTTTAATAATTAAATTAATAATATAGCTTGAAATGCAAGGTTTTTCATCAATTTATAAGAACATAGTTTATAAGATAAATTAGGCAATGTGCTTTTGAAAATCTCATTTTCTCTAGTTAGTTTTACAGTTTTCATTTCTGAAAATATAGTATATTCTTTTTGGAAATTTCATTTAGCTACCTTTGTTATAGTAAATTTGTTTTTACAAACTAAAGATAATTTGAAAAATCTCCCTTAACCAAAGTCAGACATTTTTTTTCCGGTATATATATATTTATTTTTCAAAATTTTAGAGGTTTTCAATATCTATATATCTTAGAGATTTAAGTTTTTTTCATGCACTTTGAATTTAGAGATTTAAAATTGAATGAAGTGCAAGACGATTAGCTTGCATAAAATTTTTGAGGTGTGAATGAATGGGAAAAATATACATATAAATTAAGATTTTCTTTTTATAAAAAAAAAGTAAATTTGTAACGTAATTTAGTACCAGATGTTTGTAGTGAAAATTTAAAAAAAAAAAGCATTTGTTTTTTTGGGTAGAAAATTTGTCTTGGATTTATTCTAAGTATTATTTAGACTAATCATGAGAACATCTAGCCCTATTTCCTAAATGTTATAAATATTTTTTTTAGCTTAACTAGGCCCTACCTAGCATAACTTCTTTTGGAAACTTTTTTTTTCATTTGTAAAGTATA
>JABUQX010107207.1:30000-31575 GCA_015478945.1 Trachelipus rathkii
TATTATATATATATATATATATATATAGTATATATATATATATATATATATATATATATATATATATATATATATATATATATATATATATATATATATATATATATATAGTACTGTTACCTAAAAATAACCCATTTTTCATATTTTCGGTTATAACTATTAAATTATTTTACATATCTTACTTTTATAATCATTTCTTATAACGGCTAGGCCTAGGCTATATAACCCAGTAAAAAAAATTTATTTGGCTTTAAAACTTTTTAAACAAAAAACCGAAAAAAAAAATAAAAATAACCCGCCGTTTGCAAATGTAGCCCACTTGTATGACAAAAATAACCCATCCCCAAAAACCCTCTCTAGAGTGGCAATATGCTGTTATTAGTTATTAGAAGTATGTTACACATTATTTTAATTAAATATAAATGAAAATAAAGAAAAAAAATTTAAAAAAAAACAAAAAAAACATCAAATTTAAAACAAGAAAATCAAAATTTTATTTACCTTAAAATAAATGAATTATGTATGTTGTTGGAGCTGGTTAATTGTATGCAGACTTTTGTTTCTTTTACTTTCTAGCACCCCATCTGCGTTCGTGGGTACTTTCCAATGCTGGCCTACTTTCCTGAGGTACTTTCCAGCTACTTTCCATATTTCACGTATATTCCTGAGCTGTTTTTCGTATGATGTCATTGCCTTTTAGACTATGATGTCATCCCTCATGTACGTTTGTGAGGCTCAGCTACTTTCCTGAGCTACTTTCATGTATGTTCCTGAGTGCTCATGTACTTTCATGAGATTTTTTAACCCACTGCCACCCCTACCACCCTATGTTCTATCCTTCAATACTATGACATCATCACTCAGCTACTTTCCAAGCTTTCCTACTTTCATGTACTTTCCTGAGCGTTTTCCATATGATGTCATCACTTAGCTACTTTCCATGTTTCCAGCTACTTTCAATGCTTCTAGCTGTTTTCATGTACTTTCCTGAGCGTTTTCTGTATGATGTCATCACTCAGCTACTTTCCTGAGCGTTTTCTGTATGATGTCATCACTCAGCTACTTTCCTGAGCTACTTTCCAAGCTACTTTCAATGCTTCTAGCTACTTTCCAAGCTACTTTCAATGCTTCTAGCTGTTTTCATGAATGTTCCTGAGTGCTCATGTACCTTCCTGAGCATTTTCCATATGACGTCATCACTCAGCTACTACTTTCCTGAGCTACTTTCCATGTTTCCAGCTACTTTCCAAGCTACTTTCAATGCTTTTAGCTGTTTTCATGTACATTCTTGAGTGCTCATGTATTTTCCTGAGCGTTTTCAGTATGATGTCATCACTCAACTACTTTCCTGAGCTACTTTCCATGTTTCCAGCTACTTTCAATGCTTCTAGCTGTTTTTCCATGTATGTTTCTGAAGTCGCTCATGTAACTTCCTGAGCTTTTCTGTATGACGTTCATCACGTCAACTCTACCTTTCGGCTGAGCTAACTTTCCATGTTTCCAGCTACTTTCCAAGCACCTTAAATGCTTTTTTAGCTGTTTTCATGTCACATTCTTGAGTGCTTCGACATATTA
>JABUQX010107208.1:0-52500 GCA_015478945.1 Trachelipus rathkii
GATGCTGCGGTTCATTCCGTTTGGTGTTTGGCGTTTCATTTATCATGAAACGCAACGTTTTCGTTACCATATATATATAAATATATATATATATATATATATATATATATATATATATATATATATCAAATATATATATAATATATACATATATATATATATATAATAATATACTATATATATATATATATAATAATATATATATATATATATATATATATATAAATATATTTTTAATATATATATATATATATAACTAATATATATGTATAATAATAACCAATAATAATAATAACAATAACCAATAATAATAATAATATATATATATATAACATAGATAATATATATAACATATATATATATATACTATATATATATATATATATATATATATATAACACTATATATATTTCTGTGTATATAATATATATATATATATATGTATAATAATATATACTATATATATATATATATATATCTATATATATCTTTATATATATAGCTCTGTAACTATATATATATATATATATATATATATATATATCAAATTGAAAGCTCCTGAAAACAAATTAATTTTATCAAATGTTTCGTATTTGTGTTAATACACTTTCAATGCAAAAACAGATGGACTACTAAAGTTAACAATATAAATTTAACAAAATATATACTTAAATAAACTATTTATAAATATATCTTCAAATCATTGTATTTTAAGTGATAATATATAAAGATTACCTTATCAAAAATGGATTAGTAATGGAATAGAAAGACAATAAATAAAAGAAAAATAAATGGAGAAAAAGAAAGAAAAGAAACAGATCAAGCAATTTAAAGTGCTAAGGAGAGGGGTAAATGGATATTAAGTGTTGCTTTAAATTGTTGTTATGTATAAGGACTCAAAATTTGAGTCTTTAGAGTGACTAAAGGAAGCATGTTGGAGAGATTGAAGGTTATTGATGAATATAAGATGTTTGTATAAGATCAGGAGGCGTCTCTGATAGCTAGATTATCTGGTTGAGGAATAGATAATAATTTGAGAAGGAGTAGCACATTTTGGCAAAACCCTCATATATATATATATATAAATATATTTTTATATATATATATATATATATATATATATATATATATATATATATATATATATATATATATATATATATGTATAATAAAAAATATATATATATATATATATATATATATACTATGTAATAACATATATATATATATATAAATAAGAACCATTGTGGAAATAAAAAAAATTGCCTCCTCTGAGGTCGAACCAACGCATGTTGCGACTGAGATTGACATACTCGAGCGCTCAACCGACTGAGCTATCTCTAACCCAAAAAAGTTAGATTCAAAAACAGTTTTCAAACGACCGAGCCCCCTTCAAGGCGAAATCAAAATGTTTTTACCCTGTCCTTCCCTCGTTCTATAAGATTTAATAGATGTAAATACTGCAATAGACCAAAATAAAACTGTACTGTAATAAAAGAACCATTGTACGGGAAAATAAAAGTGCCTCCTCTGGTCGAACCAGCATCATTGCATGAGATCGACATACTCGAGCGCTCTAACTTGAACGTAGATTCAAGAACAGTTTTCAAACGACCGAGCCTCGCTTCAAGGCGATATCAACGAGTTTCACCCTGTCCTTCCACTCATTCTTTAAGATTTAATAGATGTAAATACTGCAATAGACTCCCTTTATACCCTTTAGTGAGAACTCGCCGCAGTCATAAAATTCCACTAGAGCTTCCCGGGACCGCGAAGGACCATCACTATGACATCTCGTCAATACGCAGGTTCCATCCCTTGGCCTAGGTGAGCCACAACACCATGCCCCCTCACAAAATCACCAATTCTATTCTGTACCTTTCTTCTTGCCTCTGTAAAAACTCCCATTCCTCTCCTCCAGGCATTCCATTACTGACTCAATCCTTTCTTCAGGGTCATAGCCTGTCGATTCCCAGCACACTACCACTACCTATCCGCTTAACCAACCGACTATATCATTCATCCTTTCCATATTAACTCCACAAGATTAAAACCACTTTCATTTATTCTCTCACGTATCCTTCTTCACACCACACAACTCCCTAATACACGTTCATTCCTCAATTTGCTCAATTATTCACAGACGTAACCCTAGATTGTCCTTCTAAACACCTGTGCTGATCTATGCCTCTTATTACAGACCATGTCTCACTACCTATTCATGGTAACAATACCCTGCATGTAAGACCTAGCTTACTCAGACCACCAATCTTTATCCAACAGTTTTATTATCATACCTTCTTACCATTCCCCAGCTTCCTACTACTTCTTTATGTCGCGTTCCATTCATATCTATCTCTAAGTATTTGTACTCAGACACTTATTCAGTTGCTAACCATCTAATAACATAATTTACGGATGTCTCATTCACAACCATAACTTTACTCTTATCTGCGTTACTTTCAAGCCCATCCTTTTGCCACACTGCCATATCTCACCACCAATCTTCATTCTCTTTGAATTCCTGCAAAACCCATCACTCCGCATATAAATAAGTAGGCACTCCACTCTCTTCCCATTTCTCCCATCATTCTAACACCTTCACATACCACCCCCACCTCTAATTCTTACATAACCCAAATCCATGCTAGAGTGAATAACCAAGGGGACATAACGCATCTCTAAACTACTCCGCTATTAATATTAAACCAATCGGTTTCAACTCCATTTATTCTTTAACTGCTATCGTCATACATACTTTTGATTCCATTCAAAGCCTATCATAACTGCTGCCTCACTACTTACCTGCTATAGACTTCCTATTAATACTGTCGATACACCTGTACTGCAAATCCATAAAACCTAAATACAATTTTATTATTCCTTTCCTCATATTTCTCAAGCATTTGTTTTCAATGTAAAGGTGCGATCCACACATCATCTACATATAAACACTGTGATAACTACCAATCAGTCCCCTCAGTCACTCGACGCAATCTTTCGACCAAAATACCAGCAAATATCTTCTCTACAACACTCAATAAACTAATTCTCAATAATTAATACAGTACCATATATAAGGGTATTATTCCCTCTACCCTCATCCTCGGAACTATACCCATCAGAACTCTTTTTACACAATTTCTAAATCCAATCAATCACTATCCGCCTCCATTCTTGATCATTTCATCAGTAATTTCATTCATTGTTCAACCTTCTCACACTACCTATTACCTCCTCCTTATTAATGACTACATCCCAAAATACCTATTCTTTGAACCATCAAACTACTTACACATTCACTATCATCTCTTCATTACTAAAAATTATGCAGATTTTGAAGTGTTCTTTCCCTCCCCTCACATCATTTCATCAGTTACCAAAGCATATCCTATTCATTATTCTAAGCAATTTCCCCCTTATTTTCATTCTTAATATTCCGCTTCCTTGCAGAAGAGATTCTATTCCCTTGTAAGTCGTTATTCATTCTCCTCCCAAACCTTTCATTTTCTCTTTTCATCTCAATGCGCATCTTTAGGTATTCCTTATTTTCTCTCCTTATCTTCGCCGGATTTTATTTCCTGATTGAAACTTAATCACAGCCAGGATTTTAAATGCAACCCACTTATTTCCACTGCTTTTATCTTATCTTCTTTGTTCCACCACTCTCTGTTAACATTTTTCTACTTTAGCACATCCATCTACTTCTTTTGTACTTCTATTTCCTTGTTTATTGTTTGCTTCCATATTTTGTTCAGTTCAACTGAACCACATTCAACTTTATAACATATATATATATATATAACACTCTCCTACCTCTATATATATATGTAGCCTTAACATATATATGTAATATGTATGTATATATATCTATTGATTATTTAAACGAACCCCTATTAAAAAGAAGTTGTGCTCAATTTAACATTACCAGTAGGACGGCGAAAGCCAAAGATATTTCCATTCTACTATAAATAATTATGAATCTGGGTCTCTCGCTTAGTTGGGCTTATTAACTCTTAGACTGAGCTACCGGGGTGTTCTTAATTCAGACCTTTCTTTAAGATTCGACGCTACAGAGAGAAATCAATTTCAGCTGTTGTCAAATTAATGCTTGCAAATTTTAATTTATTTTTCAATCATATAAATTTACAAAAGGAAGAAGAATCTCGAAAATATTTGTAGCTTCCTAAAACTCTATTTAATAAAATAATTATTTCAAAATTATTAAATATTAAATTCCGAAACTGACAATTATCATAGTTAGTTGCTCAAACTTATTTATATCTTGCTATATTCCTTCCTTTCTTCTTACTCTTCTTCTTTCTTCAACTCTTTCCAGCTTCTGTTGTGTATAATCTTCACAGATCTTTAACCTTTTCAGATTCCTCCTGATGTTGCTCTTTGTTCATTTTTCTCATCTCTCTTAAGAGTTTTCTTCTGATCAAGTTCCTGTTGACCAGTCTGATGACATTATATATATATATATATATATATATATATATATATATGTAATAACATATACTTCACCTATATATATATATATATATATATAATAATAATATTAATATTAATACATATATATAATAATATATATATATATATATATTATGTATATATGTATATATATATATATATATATATATATAATATATATATATAATAATAATATATATATATATATATATATATATATATATATATATAATATATATATAATAATAATAATATATATATATATGTATAATAAATATATAATAATAATATATATATATATTTATATATGCTCTCTATATATATAACATATATATATATATATATGTATAATAATATATATATATATATATATATATATATATATAATATATGTATATATATATATATATATAATAATAATAATATAATATGTAGCATATATATATATATATATGCTATATATGCTCTATATAACAACATATATATAACCTAATCATTCTTACTTATTTATTGCAAATATGTACAGTAATGTTTACTATAAAAACTAAATTGATTTCGAGGACTTGCGATAAAACGTTTAATTATTTAATATAATGAGATTTAAGACTATTTGTATTCTTACCAAACAAAAGTATTTATTAATTGAAGAGATACAATTTTAGTTGCGGAAAGCGATGTTATCAAATATAATACTGGCATTTCACTTCCAGATAACAATTACAAGTATGTTAAGGAAGGGAAGATGTCCGTCATTCTGCTTTGAAATTTCTTACAAGTATCCTTTAATGGAAATTGTTTTTCTTGGAAATAATGTATAATAAAATGGAACAAAAGTCCCATAACATCTACTGAATTAGATGAGAGACCGCCTTTCTATTAATCTGGTAAAAAGACCAACCTTTCTACTAGTAAATCTGATAAGATTATGCTTTCTACTAGTAATCTGTTGGAGCCAGCCTTTCTACTAGTAATCTGGTATCCATAACTCTTAACAATCTGTTAAAAGAGTCCTTTCTACTAATGTCTAAGTAATACTATGATGCTATTTCAAAACCCCTAACTAATTATCAGCTTATCCCAAGTCCTACAAACAAAGACCTCTCTCTCTCTCTCTCTCTCTCTCTCTCTCCTGCCTATATATATATATATATAATATATATATATATATATATAAATATACTATATATATATATATATCTATATATATATATATATATATATATCTTATATATATATATATATACATATATTTAAGCATGAATCTGGGACTTAAGGAGATTTTAAAGAAAATGAAAATAAAGAAAGGAAAAAACAATGAAAAATTGAAAAAGAGGTTTTCTTAATTTACACTATTTCACTTACAAATATTTTAATTAAAATGTGCATGAAAAATACGAGAATAATCTTATTACAAATTTAAAGTTGAAATAGATATTATATATATATATATATATAGCAACATATATATGTATATATATATGTAACATAGCAACAATAATATATATATATATCCTCTCTCTCTCCTCTCTTTCTCTCTCTCTAATCCTATAAGTAAGTTTACTGAATATCCATGAACGACTTAAATTATTGTCTCCTCCGTGACGGTGAGTGGTAGCTGGTTACCTAGGCATATCTTATAGTTGCTTCAGTTATAATCAGTCTTGCAATACATCACTTTGTGTATGGGCGCGATATTCTACCCTCGTTACGTTTTGCCCACAAATCTTTTTTATTGTATGGTTTTCTATACTCGTTGTTTACGTTTGCGTTTACGATATCAAACAACGGTACGCTATCAAATTCTGTGTGAAACGTAAAAAGTCTGCCACTGCTTTTTTATACAGAAAAACATGGGGATGCCACTCTATTGAAGAACTATGGTGATTAAATTAGCACCAACCATTTCAAAAAAAATAACCTCATTGTAAACCAATCTCGCCAACAAGCAATAAAAAAATGTGTAAGTTATTGAAGCTGGTGATAGAGAACGCTGGTTCAGTGTCAGGAAGTGATTGCAGAAGAAACTGGTTTAGATAAAAATGTAGTTTCATAAATTTGAACCATTTTCACAAGCGTAAAATTTGTGCAAAAACTAATTGTGAAAACTATGGTAAAATTTGTCAAGATAAGCGAAGACTCGAAATGGAGCAAATTTTTTATCAAGTTATAACAGGCGATAAATCATGGGTTTTGAATTGCTGATCTGAAACCAAAGTGCTAATGGTACACAAAATTCTCTCATTATAAAAAGCTTAAGTATGAGCAGAACCAGGGTGAAAACACTTATTATTGTTTCCGACAGCCGTGGTATTGCACAAGGAATTTGTACCTTTAGGACATACAGTTAATCACTTCTACAAAAATGTCTTGGAACGACTTCGAAGCAGGTTCAACGATTCAAGAACAGACATTGCAGGAACAGTTGGGTTCCACCATCCATAAACAACCATATTACACTCTCAATTAAATTTCCGGCGAAGAAAAACATTCAAGTACACCACATCCTCCATACAGCCCACATCTAGCTCCGTCGGTTTCTACCTTCCCTAAATAAGTTGAAGGTTTCATCTGACTTTTCAGGATGATGAAGACATAAAAAATGCTGCAACACGTGAACTAAACACTTCAGGAAAAATGACTTCCGGTAATGCTATGAACAGTGGAAGAAGAACATTGGAACCGCTGTGTAACCTCCCAGGGTCATACTTCGAAGGATATAACTTGTAAAATTTCAGTTAAGTCCAATACATAATTAAATGCGACATTAGTAAACTGGGACATAATATATGTGTAATATATATATATATATATACATATGTATATATATATATATACCATATATATATATATATATATATATATATATATATATATACTCTCTCTCTCTCTACTTCTGTTTATATATATATGCTATATGCATACATTGCTCTTAATAACCACTATATAATATATGTACTCTATATATATATATAATAATAACTATGTATACTATATATATATACTTTATATATATATATATATATATATATATATATATATGTATATATATCATACATATATATATATATATAATATGTATATATATATATAATATATATATATATCTTTATACCTATATATATATATATATATATATATATATATATATACTATATATATAATAATAATAATAATATGTAATAATAATAACATAATATATATATATATACTGTATTACTATATATACTCATTTCTCCCTTTTAAAGGTTTAACAATAAATCTTTAGAACTTCATTAAAATATTAAAGCTTTTTGATCATGAAGACATTCCCATTTTTTTAATACATCCACAACACAAGCCGTAAAATTGCAATATGCTTTCTTGAATCATTATGCTCAGTTCTAATGTGTTGACTGATGCTGGAGCTTCTCAGATCTTTCACAAAACTCTTCTTTAACACCCCAGCGGTCCCAACTATTGGGGATCTGAATATCAATTTGTTCAGTAGATACTAATTTGTGTTTGTCTTTGATATTTGACTTTCTTTTCCCTTCCTGCCACCACGTTGTTATCATTGGGACTCCGCTCTGTTATATAACACTTACGATCCCTCTTATCATGACACGATATTAAATTCTATTGTGGGTGACTGTTACATTCGTTGGGATAACGGAATCATAGAGTAGCAGCACCTCTTCGTTTTCTATTTTTGG
The DNA here is from genome assembly GCA_015478945.1 of Trachelipus rathkii. Classification (NCBI taxonomy): domain Eukaryota; kingdom Metazoa; phylum Arthropoda; class Malacostraca; order Isopoda; family Trachelipodidae; genus Trachelipus; species Trachelipus rathkii. The sequence goes on from JABUQX010107208.1 coordinate 8,166, forward strand.
GGGGATTGTGCTTCAGTAGTTAGCCGCTTCTGTCATGATGTTGTATTTTTGGCACAATTTAAAATGAATTAATCTGCAGATGGGGCTATATCTTTCAGTAATAGATGTCGGTTTAGCACAGTCTGTCCTGTTAAAATGTGAGAACAGATTCTGTGTCCTGGTCACACATTCTACATTTGTCTCCCTTACTATGTGTTTCCTATGCCATCTTGTTCTGAATGTTCGGTCTTGAGCAGTCATAGTCACTCTTTCTTTTCTTGCTTACAATCATCCCCCAAGTATATTCACCTCTACCGGTTGCATCCTTATCCATATATCTACGATTTCCATATATTCCTTTGCCATTGATCGTTGTCTCCATTGGTTTAAATGTTTCTTCTTCCTCTCTGCTTCAAATTTATCTTTTAATTTTCTAGTCTTATCATTTTGTCTTTTTTCTTCCCACCTTTGGCCTTGTTCTATTCTAATTTTGTTTATATTCATGTAATTTGTTTTCTTTTTAATTAGCAAAGTTGTTGTTGACTTGTCACTTTCGTGTTGATACACCCATTTGAGGAATTTATTTTCTGCGCTTTCCATGTTTTGGTCCATTCCTATTTCTTCTCTTTTATATATAAAATCTTTCTCCACCAACCCAATGCCTCATTCTCTGCGTTTTGTGAACATTCCAGACAAGATCGGTCCTTTTTAAATCACTTTGTGGGCATTTAGCATTTTCTTTGTTTTATATCAATTTTGTTAATTTCTTCCTAGAACCAATCTATCAATCCACAACTGTATAGGATGACATGTACGGCTAATGTTTTGGTGGCCTCTTTTTTATTTCTAGCACTCAATTTCGATTTTAATATCATTTTGGTTAGTAAATAATCTCTTTTTAGATTCTCTTTTATCAACTTAGGTTCCATCTTCTCCGAATCATCCACTCATATATATATATATATATATATATATATATATATATATATATATATATATATATATATATATATATATATATATATATATATATATATATATATATATATATATATATATATATATATATGTGTGTGTGTGTGTGTGTGTGTGTGTGTGTGTGTGGGTGTGTGGGTGGGTGTGTGGGTGTGTATGTGTATGAGTGGGTGCTTATATTCCATGCATTTAGTTTTAACAAAAGTTGAAAAAAAAATCCTTTTTCAGAGTAATCGCCGACATAACCTGATACATGACGTTTGAAAGTGTGCAATTCTAATGAAGTGTGAATAAACGAAGAAATAATGTTCCAGACTTTGTTTAGTTCAAGCAAGAATGACAATAACTGTAAGGCATGGAGTTATAGAATTGGACAGAGAAAGGATGAGACTAAATGGAAAGGAGAGGAAGTATCCGAATTGAGATTTTGGAATAGTGGTGCCAATTGTAATAGCGACAGAATAAGGAGTGATGTAGCACTTCGAATACCAGAAATCTATTGGGAAGAGTTAACGTGAGCAGGATGTTCATAATTGTGGAAAAGTAGTAGATTCGACCTTTTGAAAGAGGTTTTTTTTTCTTGAACCAAACCTGAAATGCGATGCATTCTTTACACAGTGGATAACAATGCTATTGCAGAGAAATAAATTATGGTTGTGTAATGAAGTTTTGAAATTACCTCAGAACAACCACCTCTAAAGCGCATTTGTCATTTACTCCTGCAGATGAGTGTAATTAATAACGTGAATCCGTCCCTAGCAAATGGAATGAGTTTATTATGACGTCATGTGCTTTTGATGGTATAATGAAAATTGTAGTAGTGGATCAGTAAGTTATTTGTTGCATGTAGATATTGAATAGTATGTAGTGGAACGGTGTTTCTTAGGCATTGGAAACAAGCATATTTGTTCTTTATAAAGATCAGGGACAGATATAAGCTGTTGGGTGGGACTAATTTTAAATCTAAAATATTAATGAAGGGTGGAGCCGTCGGCATAAAAGTGAACAAGCAAGAAATTGACAGATAGATAATCATTATTGGATATCAGAAAAATAGTTTGGAACAGGGTAGAACTCTAAACAATTTGAAAATTTATTGTTTCACAGGATGAACAATCGCCGTCTGCAAGAGTAGCTTTAAGACGACCGAAATGAAAATCAAAGAGAAGCCCAAATAATGATGTATAGGTTTCAAAAAAAAAGAAATTAAAGAAATTGGATCATTCTGATAAACTCTAGCAAAAACTTTCTATTTGTCTGGCGGAACAATGAAATATTCACCAAAATGCCAAAGGGTAGAGGATGAAGAGTTAGAGAGAATGGAAACAAGTTCACCAGGTGTTAAACTCGGATGCACAAGATTTGGGGACCACTGGAAGAATATCATCAGGACCAAAGGCCTTTTTAGTATAAAGAACAGAACGAAGAAAAATCATATATTTTTAGGAACATATTCCAATATTAGAGTTCAATGAGTTGCAAGAGGATGGGGAATGTTGGGATTTGTGACCCGGTCCCAGATAGCTTGGGCTTTAAATACTGAAGGAACCAATCACAAGACGCAACACTTTCCTACTTCAGAACAATATCTCAAGACGCGGTAAGCTCTATATTATATATAATAACTTTCGCTGCGACTAGTACTCACAGTTCTCTGAAGTTAGACTAATTGAATTTAATATATATGTGAAATTAGTTAAAGCTTATCATATATATATATATATATAATACTATGATATATATTATATTAAATATATATATTACTTATATTATAATATATATCTATATATCATATTATAATATTATATATATATATATATTATATATATATATATATATATATATATATTAATTTATAATATTATTAATAATAATTATATATATTATAATTATATATATTATATATTAATATTTTATATATATTATATATATATATTATTTATATATAAAAATTATTTAAACATATAATAAATAAAATCTCAGGAGTATATATATATATATATACCGTGGACGCTGCGTGTGGACCCGGGTTTAATTGTAATAAATATATATATATAAATAATGATAAAATAATAATGAATAATATTAGAAAAGAACTATAAACAATATTTTAATTCGAATATCTCATAAATATTTCGCATATGCACTTTTTATTCTGTTATTTTATATTTGTAAAAAAACATTGGAAGGATTCGAATCCGGATTCGATTTCGGATTCGGATTCAAGCTTTTTACACTGGATTCGGATTCGATTCGGATTCGAGACATTTTTCACAGGGTGCAACGGATTCGGATTCCGATTGAATCCAAGGGTGCTGATTCGGATTCGGAGGATTCGGATTCGACCTTATTCTCATACTAATACATCAAATATCACGGGAATATATCTAGGATATTCGGTATAATTACTATACTAGATAATAATCCATAATATAAAGTATCTAGCCTATATATATAATATATATATATAATATATGAGTATATATATATATATATAGGATTCGCTACCTAATATCAACTTACTATAATAATTTATTTGCACATACTTTGATATTGCTGCTATTATATGCAAGTACAAATGCCCAATACAGACTACGTAATAGCGTGAGTTATTATTAACACAAATAGATAAAATTTTTGGAACTTATAAAATGAAATAGTTTACAATATAATTATAAACAACTGATTTTAAATTTTTACAGTTTAATTTTTAATATCTTGAATTATATACTGTATATAGTTATTCTATGTCTGTGTGCATCAAGATAACGCTTAAACAGGTGTTGTTAACTATATTATTTTTAGACAAATTTTTATTATGAATTATCTGCTAGTCGTTTTATAATGTTATTTGTCTTGTAACAACAATTTCGACTAGAACTAAAGTGTAATAAAAACATAGTTTATTCAATTGTAACTATTATGTGTATACTTTCAAGAGTTGAACGTAGTGAAAACAAAAAACTTCTGTCATATTTCTTGAAGCGTCAACAAACAATAATATAACTTGACAACTTTCATTGTAATATTATCTAATAGAGAAAGAGAAAACTCTATCTATTGGCTCACACATAAACGACTTTCAAGTTGCATGGATCGTAGAGTACTCTATCAATAAAGTGTCAATTAATGATAATAATAATAATAATAAATAATGAATATAATATATTACATAATAATTATTATTCTATAACTAATAAAAATAATAATATAATACCTAATGATAATAATAATCAATAATATAATTAATAATAATTTAAATTATGACAAATAATAATAATAATAATATAATAATAATAATAATAATAATACAATTAATAATAACTCAATCAAAATAAGTACGAATTAATGAATAATAGAATAAAATAATAATAATAATAATAATATAATAATAATAATAATATATAAATAAATAATAATAATAATATTAATATAATAATAATAATTAATAATAATAATAATAATAATAATAATAATAATAATAATAAAGAAAATCAATGTCTCTAAACAATAATAATTATAATTATTATCTGGTAGGAATGAAGTCAGACTTTTTCGAATACTAAAATTATATCTCGAAATGAGACAAATTTCGCTCTATATACACTTAAATATGTAGGTTCTTGTTCTATTAAAATCCATACATATTCTTCACTTTTCGGAGACCAACAGAAAAGGCGAAGAAAATGAGCGACGGAACGGAACAAGCGAGGGTCTAACATGGATCTACTTTAATAATACTAGACAGCGGTGATTTCTGTCTGGGGATTGTTACTACTCTACTTTCCGATCTAGCCCACCTAGCACCTAGGGAATACTAACTACTATATAGTACTACTGTAATGGCTACAATGATGGTAGCATGCACGCAATTGTATGAAGTTTGTAAAAGATTTTGTTTTTTGTAAACAACGTATTCTTTCCGCCAGCCGCCCGCTATTATTAATTCCCGAAATCGGGATTTAAAACACGGGGCCGACTTTTTCCGAATCTTATCGTGAGAATTTTAGCTCGAAGAATTTTTGGTCACTGATTATACGCTCGCGCTATTAAGTATAATAATTTTTTATATATTTGTCTGGATGAAATATATCTACTCAGGGGCTGCTTTTGATATATACCCTTGTGTAGATAATTACTGTATAGAATGTACACGCGCACATTAAGTTGTGGTCGACCCGTGTGTTAGATGACATGGTCGACCAGGTTCGAATTAGTCGACCAAAAAAGTCTGGTCGCGCACTGCGCAAAGTCCTTGTCGACCAGATCGTCTCTGTCTGCAGATCTCTTGACTTTTATTATTTGAAAAATGTGTCGACCATATTTGCAATAAATTTTTTTTTTACTATACGGATTGTCTGTACTTCGATTTTATGTATATTTTTTAGCTATAGATAATAATTCAATATATATGTATCATTTAGATTTTATTTATGTTTTATTTTTTTTTTAACTTATAAGTATACCTTCCATTTGTATCAACTCGCATCTGAATGGCTGGAGATGAGGGTGTCCTCTTCTGGAGATCTTATATCACGGGAACATAGATCGTGTGTGTATCAGGACTAATTCGCGCCCCTCTCGCGGAGAGACTGGTCTCCGGACCATGCTTACACACGCTCTTGGTATTTTTGAGCGTGTCGCTAGGGTTCCTCAGCGTCTCCTTCCCCTGAGCAAATTAGTTTTTTTTTTTCCTTTTTCTCAGCGGGTAAGAGGAAAGTACCGATCACCCTCGATATGTGTGTCGTTCGCTTCTCGTAGTTAGCGAGTACCACTATAGATATATGATTGCCGATATATTTAATAATTAATTATATATATATACTATTATAATATATATATAATATATATATATATATCATGTAGTATAATAATATAATCTGAGAATGGGATGACTTTAAAGTTATTATTTATATATATCTAATAATTATTTTTCTATAGCTATATATATATATATATCGGGTAATCTAGGATCGCTACGTATTTTTGATACACCGCAAAACATGTGAGAGAAGATTTTTGTTATCTATAAATGCACTTACACTTGCGATATGCTATGTCTGCGTTTTGCCATTTGTTTCTTTTCTTCTCCACCTTAGATTTAGTAATCGATTATGTTTATTAATGTGTGTCCGAGCGTTTTGGCACACACTCTATAGACAGAATATGTTGTCGACCACACAATGCTGTCGACCAAAATCCTGTCCACCAAAATGATGTACTCTGTGCTGAAAACGTTTTTGATCAATTTTTGGCAAAGCTTTGCTCATCGCTTTTGCAAAATCTGATAGGAATTTGTCGTTGTCGCATCGTCAACCACAATTCTTTTCTATTGTGTTTACTATGAGTATTATTTGTTATCAGAAATGTTGATATCTAGAAATAATATATTTACATAGCTGCGTTTCCCTAACTGAGCTAGCCTGCTCTAGACTGGCAGCGGGGCGAAGCACACAGGTGGCATATGCATCGTTTCTTCTGAGACCACCACGTATTCGCGCATTCTCTCCGTGGATGGTAAACGTAGGGATGGCTTTCGCCGCTCGCGCGCTCGAGTTTGTGCTTAAGAAAATTCGATAATCGATATAGTCATGCATTTCTATTAAATAATTGAGATATCCGGCCCTATAGACTCAGTCTCTTTAATCGGCGAAGTAAAAATATCTCTGATATTGAAGATATATTCGTATCTGTGCGCTAGTATATTGGTATTTTGCGCGCATGACTGCCAGTTGCGATACTGTGTATGTTTATACATCACTGCCTATATATACTCTAAGGTTATGAGTATACTATAGAATTATTTATTGACGACCTTTATCAGTAGATAACTTTATATAGCATTTTGCTTTACCATTAGTGTATATATATATATCCTATCATAACTTCGTTTGCCTAGATGCTCTCCATAGTGATCTATGGCTGGTCTTAGTGTTACCAATATATGGATTTAAGCTCATTTGGTTATACCATAATATATATATATATACAGAGTAATCTAAAAAGCAATAAAGGAAAGGACCGGGTATATATTGGACGCTTAATATTCACTCATTATATATGATCGCCCTTATATTATATAACTCAATGTTGAAAGAAATATCTTTCATATATCCCTCCAGATTAGGCCGACGCAAATGTTAAATAAAACAACGATAGCTACACTAAAAATTGAATACCATTTTTGGAATAATCTTTTTATTCTTTTTGCTGAGATAGGCAAAAGAAATAAAAAAACAAATATACTATATTACTTAACATAAAATATAAGTTTTTTTATCCATGGTAGAGTTTGCTTTTTATATATTAGATTGATTTTATTTATTTTATAAAAATATATATATATAGTACAGAAAAATGATGTTGTTACTAAGATTTATTTGCCTTCTTTAATACTCAATAGTAGAGTTGGTTAAAGGTATTATTTTGTACAGTATTACGTTTTATTATTCTTAATAAATATACTATATTATATTATATATATATATATATATATATATATAATATATATATTATATATATATATATATATATATATCATATATATATATTTAATATATTATACATTATTATAATTATTTATATTATATATATAATATATTAATATAATATATATATATAATATTAATATATTATATATTTATAAGAATATGATTGATTTTCAATTATAATAAACTTTACATAAAAGATAGGGTGGATAAGGTTATCTAACTAAATTTGAATTTTATTATATAGGTTATAATGATCAAAGTTTAGAGAATAAAAATATAAAGGCCTACCAAAAAACGAGTAAAAACGCTGTTCGCCAATGGCTTTTGTAAGTAATTATTAGTAGTTAAGGCTTTCGGTAATTTTATTATCAAATTTTTTTTTGATAATCACCTTTTTTATTAAAGATATATAATAATTAAAGTACCCTTATTATAGTGCACTTCAACAATTATTACACCATGTTAACTGTTATTTTATTGGTACGATCTCAAAAAGGGAAATTCCCTTATGAGATTGTTTTCATATCAATATATTATATATCTATTATTATATAATATCACGATTTTTTTAATGACAAAATTTTGAGCAACTATAAGAAATTTTCGAAGCTAGAATTAGAGAGAGTACAGAATAAGCGAGATTGTGAGCAAGAGTGACTGTATATTGTAGTATGAGAGGATGAGAGGGGAGAAAGAATATTTTATGTGACGGGGTAAATATATCGGGTAGTTGACGATGAGTGTTTGTAGAGAGGATTGTATGTAGTAGCAGAAGAGAACGTGTCAATGTATCTAACTTGGTCTTACAATATGAAAGCTGTACTCTGTATAATTGTATCTGAATAGAAAAAGTTTCGTTGAAGTACTAAATTGATTTTCAGAGGATCTTTTTTAATTTCTTTCGCCGGTCTCTCCAATTATTACGACGATTTTTCTTACATTAACGTATTTTGGGTATTAGATTGGTTGTTATTGTTAGTCTTAGTATAGTAACCTTTATTTGTTGTGTATCCTGCTCTGCAGGATACTAGTGTAGGTCGTGTTGCTTATACTCCTTTTAGTGATCTAGATTGAATGTGTGTGATATGCAGTTGTACTCTTATATTTAACTATTATATGTTGACAACTTGTGTTTAATCAATATATATCTTACGATGCATTGGATAAGATAATTTATCTATCCAATAATATAAAGTTACTTTTCTGTTTTTTATCTATTCTATACACTCTTTCGTATTAAATTGAATAAATAGACTGTTACGTTTATATATAAAGGCCTAGGAATCTTCATATACATAGAATTTTATATTTAAGTGTAAAGTCTCTGTATATATTAGCAGTATTTGTATGTTTTAAATAAAAATATTAAGAGATAAGTTAAATGAATTAATATTTATTATTTTGGAACATGGAGAAGCGAACTGTATAGCTTGACTCAGTAGATACTGAGAGGAATAGGAGTGATAAGAATTGTCACTATATATATATATATAGTAAATTAGAAAATAAGAAATATATTTTGTAAGTTTTATTTTGTGTGTAGCCGACTTCTCAGTGAAGCAAAAGCTGGTAGTGGATGTACCCCCACATTACTGCTTATATAAAGATAATGATTGATAGATTTATAATAAATCGTTAATTTAGTTATAGAATATACTAGATTATAAGAGAGGCAACAATGCGTAATCTCGTAAGAACTCCATCGTAGAATTCCTTGATTAGACTTCTTAAAAGTCTGGGACCCTTACTAATCTGCGATAGGCCGATAGTTGAGACGTGTGTAATTCTCTCGCAACTCAGAGTTGGTATCCTTAGGTTCCGGCGGATTTATTGTATTGTATACTAGGTTACGGGATTTGAATGGACATTCCAGTCACTACATGACTACAAACTAAGCGTAGGGGCCACATATTACGCTAGTGCGAGACACTACTCATTCGTATACGCAGACGTATAGATTCTAGCTGCGAATCATATATAATAGTGGGACTTGACTATAAGTCTTACGTCTCAGAATAAATTTAATAAATTTATGAATAAATTAATTGATGAAGAGAAGGGAATAATAAAAATGAGTCAAAATGGAATAAAACAAAATTATAAAACTTTCATTATCCTAATTTCTTAAATATTGTAATACATGACAGATACCCATTTTGTAAAGTGAACTATTAATATAATAAACGATATCTAATAAAAACTGATATGCCTCTTATTTTCTAATACTCACATGTGAATAAGGATAGAAGTAGTAGGGGAACGAAGTATTAGTTATAGTATAGAGTAATTATCTAATTGATTGTGTCACAGAGGTTAAATAAAAAATAAAAATAAAAAAAAAAAAAAAAAAAAAAATAATAAAAAAATAATTACTTAATATAATAATAAAATCCTATTGAAATTATGAAAACCATATAAAGAAGTGAAAATTGGCGTTTCTCTCCCAGATCAAAACAAAAAACATCAAGGGAGCCTACTGGAATTGGGTGGTCCTTTCAAAGAGTGATGACAACGAGCGCGCGGAGGCCGAGTCATCTTAATAAAAAGGATAAGTTGAATTTCCCTCTGAAGGATAGATCTGCATTAAATTTTTCCTGCGTTACTTATTTAAAATACTCTTTCATTTTAAATTATCTACTCTCTTATAGATAAACTTTACGTTGGAAAAACTCCGGAGACCGCATAGCTCTAATTGACTCGAGAGTTTTCTATATTTAACGCAAGCTAAGTTATGAATATATATATAAGAAGTGTGAATGTGTCGTACCGTTGTGAGCTCCTCTCCACGACGGACGGTTCTTTTTGCGCTCTTGTATCTATGCAATTGTGAGGTTGTATGACAGATAGTAGACCGGTTTTGTACAATCAGAGTAAATTGAAATCTTTATAATAGGGTTCTGATAATATTATCTCTAATACATGCTAGAGAATATACAATATGTAATTCTAATGCATATAGCAGTGTGAACAGTCTCAAAGTGTTATTAAAAAAGACTCTTATTAATGTAGTTTACATGAAGATAACTGTTGCATAGTTATATGACTTCAAAGTAGAGTTAACTGCTTTGTAAAAATCATTAAAAGTTTCAATATTTCGAATAAGTGCGCTTTTCACAGGACGATCGGATTGACTCGGTCTACTAACTACGCTTGTAGCGCGCTCTATTTGTTTTCATATTTACTTTTGAATGTTATAATAATAAATCTAGGTAATGTAAAATATATAAATTCTATATATAAACTTTTTTATTTGTTTTTATATTTATATCTACATTCTCGAGAATATAATAGGTTGCAACTAGATTCATGTTATGCAGGTACAACTGTCATACCCTGATTCCTTTTAGATAGCTATAATTATCGAATATTAGTAGATAGCTAACGATAATCCTACAAAGGTTGAACGCATTTTACATCAACTTATGGATAAATAATAGAGACAGGTCAATAATGTCGACTAAATTTCGACAAGTATATTGATCGGACTTCTTCATCGATTACGAGTTGGGATGGTGCTAACTCTAAATTTATATTGCTCAGATGAATACTTAGTGAAGAGAGTGTAGAATATATTTCACGACCATCAAGCTTTAAAACTTCTTTTCACATACAGATCCAATACAGGTTCACGTTTACACTAGGATTCGTAAATGGGAAGTATGTCAGAGTCTATTTTTTCTAAGTGGGGTTACGATGTGTTATAATTTTGGAGTTCAACTATAGAATGTAAAATCTATATTGAAGCTCAGGCGAGTTAAATTATATGTCGATTATATATATATGAGTTGGCGTACTGATACTTTTGTTTAGTAAGATATTCATATAGTCTGTATAAATACTCTCAATATAGATAGAGATGATATATTCTCGCCTTGCATACAGTCTAGCTGCGCGATTAATATGAGGATTAGCAATATTATTAAAATTTTACATGAGTAGATTATATACACGTATGAGCGCGTCTGATGATAGTATAAAACTTTCTAAAAAAATGTCAATCTTCATTTTTGTTTCTTGGGAGTTTTGTAGACGAATATAGTATATATGATATTATAAATTAATAATAAAGTTTTTTTTTAGACATATTTATTAATAATAACAAAATTGAGTTCAAATTTATTATAAATGAAATAAAATCAATATATTGCAATTAGATAAAGATGTATAGGTATTAGTGTAATATTGGATATGTGTAGGTTTTTTAATAAATTCTTTTTTATTTCTTTTATTATTTTATTACTTGTATTATTATATTTTACCACTATTCTATTTTTTTTATTTTTGTATTGTCATTAGATAAATTTTAGATATTGTTTTTATTGGCTATAGTTTTAATATTTATACAATAAAATATATATTATATCATAATTATTGTGTTAGGATTTTTAAGGTATAGAATTTAAATGATTGAATAAAGATTTTTATATAGAAAAAAAATAAAGTTTTTGCAACGATATATATATATATTTTGGAGAGAAAGAATGTAGAGAGGATAGTTCATAGTTCAGGTATAATGAGGTGTTAAGGGTAGGTGAGATAAGGGGAACTATTATGGTAATATTAAATTAATATAATATTAATAAAGAGTACCTGTGGTTTTGTTTGTTTTAAAGTTAGTATATTAATCATTTTAGACTTTTTCTTGTTGTTGTTGTTTAGTTCGTGGGTTAAATTTGGGGAGGGTCAGAGAGGTGTGGCTATTAGGTTGATTGTAGTGATAAGGATGCACTAGGGTATGGGTGATAATCCCATTAATAGCGTTAGCAGCCTGAGTGAGTGATACATTAGTATTAATGTAAAATGAAAGGGAAATAGATTGAGGGAGGAGAGATAAGGTAATTAGGTATATATATGTGGGTATGTTATATGAACGTTGAGGGTGGGATATAATAAGTAGGATTATACTTGATATAGTAAGGTGAAGGTATATAGTGGTAGTATAATAATTATATATATATAGTATTATTGATAAAATTATAGATATATAAACTATATATGTATAGTTGGATATGTGCTTGATAGTGAGGTAATATATGCTAGACTTATATATAATAGTTGAACGTAGGATATATATAAAGAGGGAAGGTATAGTAATACTTATATTGGCATTAACTATAGTATAGGTAGGTGCTATATCAGGTAGTGTTGTGTGAACGAGCAGATAGTTGAAGGGCGAGGGATAAGTTAAGTGTGGGTAGGGTGAAATGTTTATGCGGCAGAGTGATGTGGGTATATTATAGTGTAGGTGATATTTGTGATGTTATATACAGTATATATAGTTAGTACAAAATATGTGTGTCATCTGGTATATGGATTAGCAGTGAATTTGTAGGGGTAGATAAATAATAGTCTGCGAAGTTTATTTTACATTTAATTGCGCATATGCGAATTGTTTCATGGAAGAGCGTGCGTGGATGGGCATTTGTAAAGGTCGAGGAGAGGTCATAGTAAAATAGAAGAGAAAATAATGTAATGATAATCTTTCGTCGAAATAGTGAATAGAGGTTGGGAGGCTGCACACGCCCCTAGAATTGTTGGGAAAGACCTCCTATTTTTTTAGGGGTGTGCAGGTAAAGAATATAGCCAGGTGGGTCCTCACAAACATTTGAAAAATTGGTCTATTGGGAGATTTGATGCAGGAGTAGGAATGCGGTGCTTAAGGAAAGAATAATGGACCATTTATCTGGAGTAGGGGTGAGGAATGTTAATGGAGAAAATGTACTGTGTAGGTTGTGGTGTTGAGCAGAAAGAATTGGATAGTTGGGGGAATAACTTGGTTCAAAAAGTGAAGAATCATAGTATACATGGAAGAGCGAGATAACGGGGGGGAGGGCGGTACTGGATTATGTGTGTGTAAATGGGAAGGATTAGAACTTTTCGTTATATTTGTGTAGGTAAATGATTGCACTGATTGTATAATTTCACAAGGTCATAGATAAATGTTAATATGATCCAAATTTAAAGGAATTACTTCTATCTAGGCTAATGATTGTCTCTGTGTTGACGCGGGTGGCGGATATTTGGTTTTTAGCGCCTGTTACCGGATCAAAGAGCAATTTTATACTAATAAATTTTATTTTTTATATATAAATTGATTATTAAAGTTTATTATTTACTATAAATAGTAATAAAATGATGGTCAATGCAATCACGACTCCCTCAACCACAATTTCAAACCAACCACTCGCGAATACAATCATTTGTACCCATTATAAATACTGGCCACAAAATGGCAGATGGAGTAAATATAAATAATTTACGACAGGGAAGAAGGTATAGCTCAAGAATCGTTTAACATTGAATTTTAGACAAAGGTGTGAGTGAAGAGTTAAACTTTAATACAAGGTAATGGAATAATGATGACGTCAGTAGAAACAAGTTGTGAGAATGGGGAAGAAGCATAAATATTCACACTTCTAATAAAATACCAGAAAACTTGGGAAGAAGAGAATGATTGATATATTATCTAAAGATGAAAACCTTTTTTAAAGATAAGACGAACAGATTCTGTACGTTTTCGTGTAAAATATAAGTAGCAAGAACATCTGAAGTTGTAAACTGACATTAGTTCCTAAAAGAGCATGAGTACTGTACGGTATAGTTCCTTGATGTGGAGATAGAGCGTTAGATATTATATATTAATATATAAATATATATTGTAATAGTATAATAGTCATATGGGGACAGACGACGTGATTTATAATAAATATGTAGTGAAAGTTAAAAAACGTCTATACGTTGTGTGATAGCTCTGTGTTTCGAGCTCTGGGGAATGATCGCATTTTTATCTCTACGCCGTTGAGCTGCCTAGTTTCAAGCGAAGTTTATATAAAACTCATGATGTGGAGGTGTGTATGGACATTGTTCTGTGTGAGGAGTGTGTGCTATATAGGAGCAGGGAGAGTGCACAGTGAGATTTTCTTGTTGTGCATTTCATTATCATCTGTCATGGCCTTGTAAAGAGAGTTAAATATAGTGACATTGTCATCAGTATCGCAATTGGCCGCGGATTAGATTATGGGATATTCTGGGGTGCTTTGCCAAATGAATAGATTGTTTTTTTTTTTTAGTATAGTATAATAAAGTAAAATCCTTTTTTTTCAGATAGAGTTTATAGATTAGAATATATGCATATGAAGATTTTTTTACCTTTGAAGATTATATGAAGGTTATTTTTACCTTAGAAAACAGGTTTCGCATGAGCATATAGGCAGTTTTTTTTTAATTTAAAATTTTGAGAGAATCTAAAAGATTTAAGAAGGTGAAGGAGGTTTTTATTGTGTTAGCAATTGTGTATACCAGTTTCAGCAAGGGTGACTTGGCAGTGCCGGAGTCGCACAAACGCGTGAACCACGTTCCTCGGGTGGCATTTAATATACAAAAAAACCAGGCAATAATGAAGCGGGTCGCTGTTTATAGAAATTAGTAAAGTAGAATTGATATAATGATTGGTGAAGATTATGATATCAATTATAATTATTAGATTATACATGTATAGAGTATAGAGTATTGAGTATAGAGACAGTGAGGATGTACCCAGATGTTGAGTAGTTATGTATATAGAAAATGTTGAAAATAAAATACTTTCTAGTTTGGAAAGTAATGATATATGATTATACTTTTTAATATGTTAAATGTTTATAGTTATAATTGATGCTCGTAATGACGTATATAAGGTTGATAATTTTTAATGTTTTTGTATGAAAAGGTCATATGATTTTTTGTCCATTGTGGACTCAAAAACCCGTATTTTTTTAATTAAATGCCGGGTGGGCTGGCAATTTTAAAAAATAAGGCTAGGTTTGTGCAACCCTGTTTAAGTAGTGATTTCTTTAAATTCTATAAACCATTAAACCTACATTAAACCATCGCAAAAAGCATAAAAACCATTAAAAACGCAAAATAACAATTGGTTTAATTGTGAACAATATTAACCTGACTTCATGGTTTTGTTTGTTTTTTTTAAAACATGGTTTTTTTTTTCAACCTATATATATGTATGTATAATATGTATGTATATAATAATATATATTTAACTATTAGTATTAGTATATATATTAGTATATTATATAATAGGTATGTATATATAATTATATATAATATATAAGGGTATTGATGAGGAAGTGGAGGAAAAGCGGTCATACTGCTTTTTTAATTTCGAGATGGATTGATTTTAAACAAAGTAATAAGTTATCTTTATAAATGGATATTTCGAATAGCGTATGAATAGTATATATTAATGGTAACACAGGAGAATATAGTAATTATATGTTTGATGATGTTTAATCAAGTAGCTTGGGTTATTAATGTATTTTTAAGAAAACATTAAATCAAGAAATAAGAATTATAATAATAAAAAATATAAAAAATGATATAGATATAAGTGAGATATAATTTGTTGGGCAGAGGTATATGATCTAAAATTCTATGTTAAAATTTATTACAGAGAAAATTAATATTTTTATAATTTATGCATGTAATTAATATTAATTATTTGCTTATTTTATGCAATATATTGACAGAATAAGCAAACATGTATTTTATATATTTTTTGATGCGGTAGATAGTTTAACGGTATTGTTCAAACCAAACTAAGTTAAGATTATAAAGATATCCAAGAGCGGTTGTATGAGGAATTAAATATCTTATAGTGTATGAGATAGTTCGTGGATATCTAATTTCATCTAGAGATGAGAGTATAAGTAAATTGGCGGCATTGGATAATCAGAGAAACTTGTACTGAAGTTAAGCTTAGAATCATATAAGTGCTTAGGAAGAATCAGCTAGAAAACTTGAGGCCGCATTCTTCGCTATCCAATGGTGTAAGATTAATAGGATAAAACATTATAGGTTATATTCTTAAATAATTAAGATATTTAGGTAATAATGAAAGGTTACTTAAAGATTTCTAGTAATTTGTATTAAAAAGCTAAAAGCAATAAAACTTATACTAAATTCCTGTCTGTGGGGAAGAGAAAAGAAAAATATAGTAACGAAATAAATGAGTTAGGTAAGTGGAAAAGTGACTAAAAGAGGAACTCTCTACGGACAGTGTATGGAAAAGCAGAGAATACATGAGTAATAGTAGGATGAGTGCCACGGACAGAGTTGGTCTTGAAAGGGAAGATAATCAAGGTGTTCGGCTGTGACAAAATAAACAAACAGAATGGGCAACGCTAGGGAGGATCTTGACCTAGAGGATCATTTGTACAACGCGTTCACAGTTACCTCAGATACTACTTTAAAAAAACTAAACCAGGAATCATAAGAATAACTCGATAACAAATCAAACCAACCTCACAGGTCAGTGCGGACGGGCAGACGCCCTAAGTATCCCTAAGAGATGATGGCAGGTCAGAGGAAAGATAAATAGGATATTGGAGGTGCCCGAATGGCTGCATATTCACGAAAGGTGAGGGCTGAGCCCGAAAGAGAACCTGAAGGAGGGGTAATGAGTTCGAGGTATCCGTCGTTAAGGCAAGCTTTTTTGGTTAGAGGCGCCTGTCGCGAGTCGGAGATTGAGGTACGATTACCTGGAAGTAGGGACGGTGGGAAAGGGTAAAGAACATAGGAAGATTGAAACTGGAGGTAATGAAGTAGAGAAACGAAGGTAGATTAGGACGGAGTATGAGACACAGGAGAAGACAGCGGCGGGGCAAGGTAGAAAATAAATGTATCACGTTCTGATTATAAATTAGGGTTTGGTCGAGTCATAGAAATGAACTTTCCCTCTTCCTGGTCAGTAGTGCTAGTAGAAGAATTTAGTTGTGAGACGGTCACGACTGGAAAGGAGACGCTTGTTACGATACTTGAAAGATAGATGTAAAGTGACCGTTGTTTATATGTGCAGTAAATCGTGATACGAACGAGAGAAAACAATAAGAGAACATAGAAGTAAGGTAGAAGGAATGTTTAAGAATGATTTGTTGTATGAACGAGGTCGGAGTAGGCGTTCCATGAGGAAGACATTTTTTGAGACCGAGAAACGTAGGAATTAGGATGACAGGAAGAGGATAATGTTGTCAAAGAACTCAAGAAGAACGAAGGTGTTATAACAGCTCTTGCAGAAGTGTAGTTGAGATTGATTTAGGGAGGACGATTTCCTTAAGAAATATGACAACGCTTCAATCATTTCGTGTTCATGTAGCAACAAGCAAGGAATGCTTTTTTATTGTACGATGGAACGTTCGAACTAGTCCTGTTGAGACAGGGATGGTAGCTGGTGGTGCGCATCGAGAAGTGCTTGGAGTGTCTAAGGTTTTTAAAAGATGATCGTATACTGTCTGCCTTGATAGTGTGACAGGTGGAAGGCAACAAACGCGAGATACAATGAAAGACAAAAGTTTGCACAGTCTGGCTTTTGGATTATCAGAAGTGGAAATAGCTTCCGGCACGTGAGAAAAAGCGATGCAATGCAGGTGGAATAAGAAAATCTCTTGAAGGAGGAAAGGCCGAAGGTCAATATGAACCTTATCGAAACGTTTCGAAGGAGGAAGGAATTTTCCGAGAGGAGCTTTGGTGTGTTTGTGGTCCTTTTTTTGGCACGAAAAACATGCACGGGTCAATTTTTCAAAACACAAGTGAACCCAGGCGTCACAAAACATGAAGCAAATAAATCACGAGACAGTACCACTGGAGTGAAAATGTAGCAAAGTAACGAAACAATTTTAACGAAAATGTGGATAAAGGACGGGGAGAACTGTCGAAAGGTCCAAAGATAACAGGTTTTGGACACCATTGAGGCGTAATTCGTCTCAGTTGAGAGATGTGGTGCTGAAGAGCAGAAATACTTTCTGATTCTGAGCCTCGACATAGCTGTCGTATCTAGATGTAAGTGGTGAGCATGGAATCCAATGAATTGCGAAGAGCATCGAGTATCCGAGTTTGTACAATCCTGAATGTGCCTATATCGAGAAGTGAACTGGGCGATATACTCATAATTCGAGCGTTCACGCGGAATTATGCCAGTATCATATGACGTGGACTTAATTAGCGAAAATATCGTATTGTGGTTGGTCAGGAACATGGAATTCCCGCCGACCTTCAAGAAATGCCAAAAATGCGGAGTGTTTGTAAGGGAGGAGCTTTACGGTCTGAAAGTACTATACGGGTCTCAGCCGGTTGAGTTTTTTAGAGAAAAATGCAAGGGGAACCCAATTTCATTGAAGCTGCTGTAGCAATCCCTCTAGCAAATTGATGATAGGCCTGTAAACGAGTCGGAGCGTCTCTTTTTGGATGCATTAAGGAGAGTATGTCCGCAGAGATTTATCTCGTGGCAATAAATGCCTCACAAGTTTCTGGCGTCCAAGGAATTTTGTGGAGCAAACCCTGTTCTTGGGCTTAATAAAAGTGAAAAGTGGTGCAAGTTAAAGCGGGCTTGCGTGGATGAACCGATGAGTAAAATTAACCATTCCTCAAAACTGTCGAAGGTTCGCTGAGTTTTTTGCGGGAATGGAAAATCGGTGTTGTTTTTTTTGTTATTGCGAAACACTGTCTTCGAAAGGGGTATGCTTTCTGCTGTAACAGTGTGGCCTAAAAATGTCAAAGAGGAAACTCCAAAGACACATTTATCGCATTTATTCTGATACGTAGATACTCAATGTAAACGGGGTGAAGACAGCTTTGAATGGTCTTCATGCTCCTCTGGCTAGAAGTGCTGGCTAAAATATCAGAATCGATATAAACACCACCGGTAGGACTGAGTGATGCAGGAACGGATAATAATAGAAAAAGCACTGAGCAAAAGCTATATGGGCGGAAAATGTCTCAATCGTATGGCACACAAGTTACTCGAATAACACCAAGGGGCGTTAATCACCTGCCGTCTTTGGATGATCCTGAGCGAGCACTGGAATTTGGATGAATCGCTCACTCAGCTAAGCGTCGATTTACGAGAAGCATAGTGGATCATGAATATTAGAGTTGGAAATTCGATGTGCGGGCTGGGGTACGATCTGGGACAGTACGACATTCAGGGAGGCTAGTCTGCGGCAAAGGCGACGCAATTCCAGAGAATTTGGTTTAGTGACGCAAATGAAGAGGGGAGCCCAGCAGAATTTAGAAGGACGGATCAATCCTAATTCGAGCATATGCCTCGATTTCTGCACGTCGCCGCTGAAGTGACTGTCAGGCGCGAAGACGGCTAGCAATAGCGAGCAGAAACTAGGGAGGTCACTGGTCGTGTTTTTGCAATAGTGATGTTGCCACATCGATTTTACAGGTGTAGAGAGAACAGAGACGAAGAAGATCAGGGGGTAAAATCTGAACGAACGATATTGAGAAAGGTGGATTTAGAAATGTTCGGAGATTGAACAAGCGAAAATGGGAGACAAACGTGAAAACTTGGAGACACACAAAGCCATTTAGGGATCTGCCGTCGAGAAGCTTTTGTGGACCAAAGAAGGGGTGATGCTTAAAATCGCACATAGGATAGGGGTATGCACATCTGACAACACGATGAATACCAAGGAAACTGACGAAGGCAACAAGGTCTCGGGAACAGAGTTGCACCTAGTAGGCTGGTGACGTGACGTTGACCATTAAAGCCTGCACGAGGGTAGTGTCAGTAGAGAAAGAGGAAATTTGAAGACGTCAGGCTGGTAGTAAAGATAATTCCGCTCCAGTGTCGACTAGAAAACGCTGGCGGGTAGTGGGGAATAGTGAAAGGTGCATAGCTTAGCCTTGAGTTTGTTCACTGAAGGCCTACCTCAGCTGCCTGAATCTCACGCGTAGATCTCGGCTTGTAGGAGTTGTCGAGTTGGGAGAGTTTTGGGTATTGAGGCGATGGGGAATTAGTGCAGGTAGTGGTGAATGGTACACCCACTTTGTTAAGCAGACAGAAACCACGCCTCCTGGTGAAAGTCGTGTTGAGTGTGCGTGCTGGAAATTGTATTGTGAGATAGGAGAATAGGTGAGAGGGAGGTCTGCGGGGGCGAGAATTGGAAGCGTGAAAATTGAGGATGGTTGCATGTAGAAGCACTGATGACGTCTGTTGCGAGATAGTTTACATGGCATGCGCAAGGTCACTTGCATGTAGTGAAGACCTTGTTCCTTCCGAGTCTAGTGTGTGTTGCTCTGGTGAGCTCAGTCAGAACTTTAGTAGTTTAGCGTATTGGAATTAGCAAGTTCCTTGCCTCGTGCCTGTGTTAGCACTTGTCATCGTCCTGACGGAATGTGCGAGTCAGTGTGGGAGAGAAGAGTGGGGTCGAATTTGTAAGGGTTCAAAATGTTGTTTGAAAGGTGGATGAACAACCGGAACAGGCCAAGGCACGAGTCTTGACAACAGGAAGAAGAAGACGAGAGGATGTAGAGGAGATAATAGGATAAGGCGGTCCGAGACACATTTCTCGAAACGTACTCTCTAGGCGTGTGAGCTAGGTTTGATTAATCGCCAATCAAACGGTCGCTTTCGAGAGGAGGCGATTTGAGCCAAAGTTCTAAGGAACTTGCCTGGCTTTCTCAACTGGGATTGGGGGTTCATTAACGCAGATCAGCCTCGCTGATAAGCCTGGTATGGCTTGCTGTCCCAGTATTCCGAAATAGTGCTTAGTTTTCCTCTTATGGAAATCTCGAAGCGCTCAACTAGGATGTCTTCTAGAGTCTGAAAGGGGTTCTCAGAAGGACAATATAGTAGGAAGAGTGTCTAATGCTCCAGGACGTATTTTAGGCAGAGCTGGCTATAAGAGTAGCAGATACTTCTGCTGAATTGAATACGTGGGAAATACAGATTTAACAATGGTAAACCATAAACTTGGCTTACCAGAGTTATATTTGGGCAGAACTGGCATATAATGCACAGTTTGCACCGAAGAAGGAAAAGGAATTTGATTAGGATCAGCAGGATGAACTGAAGGATGCGGAGATAGTTGAGAAGGGTTATAATTTGAGGATGTGAAGATTGAACCGGATGTTGTAAAGGATTGAATGGGAGAAGAAAACCTGAGAATAGGAAACCATGAAGTAGAGAGGAATGATGAGAAACAGACAGAAATTAAAGGAAAGTTCCACGAATAGGCATGAGTAGAAAGAGGAGAAGGGTGATAGTTTTATGGAAAGTGAAGAGCTCAGTAGTTAATAGCTTGAGAAAGGTGTAGGTAGTCAGATAAGCGGGAAGGAAGTAGAGGTCACGGATTTTGAAGTGGTGATAGCAGTATGTTGTATTTGATCAACAACAGCAACTGTTGAGGAGAAAAAATAACAGAGGCGTGTAGCTTCTTGTGTAGGTTGAGTCGTGCATAATAATTAAGACTAGTAAATAGAATGTTTCAACATTGTGCATACTTAACTATATCGCTCCTATCTTCACGCATCTTCATCTATCCTACATCATCGCTCATCTTTACTGTTTCGCTTTTACTCTTTCTCTCTTCTTCTCTCATATAGCTTTCATTATTTGACTTATCTATACTCTTACATTAATCTTAAGTTCTTCTTATACTTATCGTCATATTTCTTTTGTTACTTTCTTTATATTCTTATTTCTCACTCTCAGCTCATCTTCTACTTATAAAGTTTTCTCTATATTCTCTCAAAGCGTTATTCAGCTTTCGTATTCATATATATCTTACACCAATCACTCGTCAATATTTCAAATCTTCTATCCTTAATATAATTCGAACATCCTCGTTCAAGTCTATTTCACGATAATCTCTGACTCTTGGCAGCTTAATACTTGATAGATATGCTAATCAAATTCCTTTTCTGCTTCGGTGCAACTGTGCATTATTTTGCGAGTTTTGCCAAATCTAACTCTGTAGCAAGTTTAGTGGTTTTTACCCATTGTTAATTTGTATTTTTTCATTGTTTTACCCCATATATAATAGCTGTACTATAAGCAGCTCTGCTAATACTGTACGTTTGATGTTTCTTTTTTTTTTAGATTTTTTTTTTTTTTTTTTATTTTTTTTTTTTATTTGTTTTTTTGGAGCAGTTGGCAAGACACTCTTATGCAAGACGCGAAAACATTTTAGACTATAGAAGACATCCTAGTTGCTGCTTCGAGATTACCCAAAAGAGGAGAGAACTTAAAGCAGCTGATTTCGGGGAAGTACTGGGGGACGAGACAGGAGTCATGTGCAGCTTTAATGGCAGCGATGCTATGGTTTCTGCCCGTAAAATGACCAATCCAGTTGCGATGACATGCAGGCAATGTTCTAGAGATTATTGGTCTGCAATCGCCCTGCTCTCGAAATCGCCGTTTTTGATGCGTTAATCACTAATGCTCCACGTAGGAAAGAGTAGGTCAAATGGCGACCAGTATCATTACCCTACATCATACACTTTTAGTCTTCTTCTTCTGTGTCAGCTGTTGCTTCTGGGTTTTCAACCACGCCTCGACAAATTTGAAACCTAAATACGATAATACCACTCTCCTATGACGACTTCGTCAGAGAATGACAAGGTGCTTAACCAGGACTGAGGCGGAAGTTTGACTATAGATTCCGAATATTGCAAACTATAACATCTCTTGTCGCCAGAGGAATAATAGACTGAGGAGACAATGGCTATCAATGGCAGCGACTTGCATCATGAATATAAGGAAGCAGACGTCTTACAGGCTCAGCAACATCCAATCTTTTCACGGTTTCAATTCTCTGGCTCCCGCGCAGCACTCGCTCTACATCTCTCGTCTATCAACCACAAGTCCAGCAGACACTCACCAGGGGGTCTGTTTCTTACAACACAGAGTTTTGGTGTCATTCTGCTAACAAGTGTACCATTCCATGCACTAATTCATCTGCGTGTATAGCAAAATTCCAACTGGTGAAAGCTCGTAAGCAATCAGCAGGAAATCAGCAGCTTGAGTGGCTTCAGTGAACACAGCTCAGGCTTAATGATCATTACGATCCGCCACTAACCCGCCCAGCGTTTTTTCTTAGTCCGACACCGGAGCGGAAGTATTTTTAATAGCCTCGTCTTCAAATTTCCTCTTCTCCTAAACTGACACTACTCCGTGCAGCAATGTAGTACGTCATTAAGGGTTAGGATTGGTGCGTTGCTTGTCTAGATCCTTGGCTATTGTCGAGTTTTCGTTGGGTATTTCTGTGTATGCAGTATGTGTGAGCTAACTCCTAATCCTAGATGCGATTTTTTAGATGAACTTAAACTTCTCTTGGTCGATTATTTTAGGAATCGACCGTTTGTCTCGATCGGATACGACCTTAGGTGTATTAGGTGTTTCATCCAAGTTTTCACGTTAGGAGGTTCGATTTCTTGTTGTGGAAGTTCGACATTTCTAATCCTTTTTGGTGAAATATTCTCTTGATGTCGTTACTCAAGAATTATATATATGTCTGCGTTGTGAATAGCGTGTGCGATTTTTTTTTCTACAGCTCGACGCCAAAAATAAAATCGATTTGACAAACTACAGACTGATAATTGTCAACGCCACTACACATAAAAATATTGAAACGGTATATATATATATAAGTACTTACAGTTTCTGTGCTTCACGTGTAGTATGACGTCTCTAGTGACTCTATCACTAAAGACGTTACTGAGTGCGGTACGTACGTGTATATAAGCATGAATTTAGAGCATATATGCTCGTATATAGGGGAGTATTGATCCGTCCTCTAAGTCTATGCTTATATAGCATATCTCATCTTCATTAGTTACTAACCAAATTCATGACTTCTAGAGATTTTGGCGTATATGTATAGTATCATAGCTACTATCCTAGATAGCTCACACACCTAGTACCTCACTAATAGGGTAGACTCCATTAATGAATACTATACCGTGATCATACTAATTTAATATTATGGGTGTTTTATATCTGAGTGATCTACAAGATTCGGTTACCCAGTCCGCACATCGAGAAGTTTAAAACTCTAATATTCCGTGTCCACTATTTTTTCTCTAAAAAATCGACTTAGTGAGTAGCAATTGTCATAAATTCCCAGGGCCGCATCAGGATATCCCAAAGACCGGCGGTGAATAAGCTTTGGGTTAGTTCGGGAGTAATATTCGTGTGCCATACGGTTGAGAATGCAGCCCAAAAGTTCCTACGTTTCATAGACAGGTAGTCTGACTGAGTATTGTGGGCGAGATAGAGTACGATATATAATATCTGAGTAATTCAATTTTATTTATTTCTTTATTGGTTGGGTATTTTAATAAATTAAGTGAGGTATTTAATCTTGAATAGCCAGCATATTTACAGTCAGAGGATGCAATATGATATAGATCCATGAACTTCAAAGTGTTTCATAACCGTCTAGATGAGTTTATAGGTAATTACAAATTTAAATTGCGATAAATGTTGTTTTGGAGTTGTGTCGGTGCTGTAGTAACAGTGTTTTGTAGAGCCACACTGTATGACAGAAGTGATAGGTGAGTGATTTAAAAATATATATTGTTTTAAAAAGCTCTGGTTTAAACAAAAATTAAAAGAAAAAACGAAAGTTTAAAAAAAAACAACATAAGAAAAAAACAATGACATAAAGATAATTTAGAAATATTGACTCACAAACAAACTAAAGCTCGTAACGAGCCGTAAGAGTTTTAATGCGCTGAGGCGTAGGAGGTAACGCAATTTTCCCTTCGCGACACCCACTCAGACGAACAACTTCGCACCTTTTTGGGAGAAATTGAGTGATAAGCATTTTTTTTGACTAAGGTCATCGGTTCATCAAGCAGAATTGATGCAAAGTGCTGCTTTTAAATGCACTTGCTCGCCGAAGTCTTTTCTTCGCACTTTATTAGACCCGACTGGTAGTACAGTGAATAATGGGTGTTTGTACCACCAATAATTCCTATTGTTGGACTCGCCCGGGAAACAGTCGTGAGGCTCATTTGTATTGCCTATCGAGCAGATTTATAATTATGGTGAACGAAAAAAAAATGCTCCGTACACCGCCGCCCACACCCCCAACACTCCCCCATTTTTTAGGGCACGGGACAAAAAAAAAAAAAAGAAGAAAACAAGAAGAGTTTTCGATATTACCTCATGCTTTTATGAATGAAACAGTCAAACGAGGACTGCTCGATTGTAGTAAATTGGCGTGTGATGATCATTCTTGTTTTGGCTATAAGGGGGAGTGTGACGGTGCAGCTTCAAATTGAGCATATGGATTCAGATCGCTTTCCTTTTTTTTCTTACTAAAAGACAAAGAAAGTTTATGCTAAAAGTGATTTAAATTTTTCATGATATTATGGCAGGAGGGTAGATAAAAGTATTTTTAATTATGACTGGTGGGGATCAATAACATCATTTTTAGATATTCAAAACCAAAAATGGAAGTGTGGCTGAAAATCCCATTTCATCCTCTCTTCATTCGCTCTTCTCTCTAAGTTAGGATGAAATATCAATGAGTAAACACGCTCAATTAAGATAAAAGCTCGATTTTACTATGTGAAGGAATGTATAAAAAAAATCTCACGTTATCATGAGCACGTAAAAATTAATCACAAAATCGTAGAAAGTGGGCTGAGGATCATAATGGGAGATTATGAAAGAAGCTGAGCATGAGACCACAGGGTTCACTTCTGAAAATATTAGAGCAAGCAATGTTTAGAGTTAGAGTGGAAACCATAATCGATAGCTAGACGGGATTATATAGCATCTTGTCGCGCTATCATTATAGGGTGAGTGGGTTATCCCATATCTCCGACCTTATATCGAATCTTGTATGATTAAGAAACTGATGTTAGAGTGCTCACTAGGATAACAAAAGTATTGGATAATAAAGCTCTTAAGAGACTCAGATTATAGTGCCAGAATACAGAGACGTAAAATTTGAACGTCACTTCTAGGTGATGTGTAACGATAGATAAGCGCTGTTCTTTGTGCACCTGAAAAATATTTCATAATGTTGTCGACACGTCACAAAAACAAGCTTAGACAAATGTTTTCTTACCTAATTTGCATATCATTCATTCTCAGATTCTGAATAAGTTAAGGCTTCCACATAAGAAGTTTTAATTGTGATCAATCGTTTTTGTTATGTGGCACTTGAGCATCACTCCTGATGTAGAAATAAATATTGGAAATATAAACCGTGTCATGATTTTCCTGCTCAAACGAACATGGTACCATAAACACACTAAAAGCTCTCTCGGAAAAGTCCTTATGTCCTCTTAGGAACGTTATCGTAAAGGTTCATTGGTTGGTCGGGACCATTCTTATCTTCAGATAAGGATTTTATATATCTTCTATCACAACCTGCATTATTTTGATAATAATAGGTACGTGAGCTTATGTAACTCACTATTCGGTGAGCTCGGAAAGTCTTAATTCCACTTCTGGATTTACAAAAAGCGCGTGAGACACTGTTTGCGGGAAAGGTTTTTGTACGCTTTTACTTTAGAGTAATTATAGTATTCGTGCAGTTTTTGGGAAGGTTCGGTGACTGCCAATTCTACACCGTCACTAACTGATATGAAATCAAAGAAGACTAGTTAAAGAGTTCATTATTCTTTTTACTAAGTAACACTTATGATATACATCCTAGGTCAACTTCTCGATTAGCTGCATTACAACAAAGCTACCATCTTGTTCGAGAAGCAGGAAAATCGTATTGGAAGGGGGAGGTGCGCGTACAAATAGTCAATTAGAAAGTCTATCCCTTGCATATGTGCGATAGGAGACAAGCGAGTACGCATCACTGTGAGTATTGAAACAGATACGCTTATAAATATTAAGTTTCTTTCGTATGGATATAATAGTCGGGGTAGAGCGTATTATAAATCAGCGGTAACTTACAAGCGAATCGACCGTAGCCTTTTGTTCTGCGTAAGTTGTGGACTAGTGTTTTTTTTGTGGCAAGTATACAACACTTACCGTCTGTCTGGTGGTGCTGTCTATTGACAATATTGAAGTCTACTCCTGTCAATCCTAATTCCTAATAGTTTCCTCACGTCTCCAAAGAATTGCTTACGTCATTGGGAAAAGCCTAACATAGCTTGATTCTGTTCGTACTAGAACAATCCATTGTGTCATTGCTTACGCTAGACTTGAAGTTGAACTATCGTTTCTATACTTAAAGTAGTAACTATCTCTACATGAATGCTATTGGAGAAATTTGAGATAATGCACCAATAAAAAGTGCTCTATATTCTGTACATACGCAGATGCTAGTAACGTCGACTGTTTATCCTAAGTGCCTCGTGACGGTGAATACCGCTAATGATTACATTGATGTTAGTTCACAACAGTTTAGCGACTTAACAGTGTTAGTGAAGAGAGAGGTATTGTTCATATAATTTTTCTTTAGTGATTACGGATAACAACTGTGCAACTTTATGTATTGGAGAAATTGTAGAGTCGTGATAAGAGCATATGTGCTCGCTAAGATTTGTCATTTGGTTATCAATTGACCTCTCACGAGAGGTGAGTTGTGATTAATGTTATGATATTCCATTTAAGTGTCTGTTGAGGAATACCGTAATAACGTTCGAGAGTGTTTTTAACCATAATCATTCAACGTTCAGTTTTACAAAGGAATATTATCCACAGCTTTGATGTTCGCAGAGTAAATCTCCTAGATAGAATCCGTGTCCAGAGGATTAGGAGTACAGTAATCTAATGCACGATTTGTACATCACTTTTGAGCAACTTCTCGAGAAGCGCGATTGGCGCTCCACTCAACCGTCTGTCTTAACGGATCAATAGTATATACACGATTACACTGTGACGAGTAACACACGCTGCTTTTCTAGAGTTATATATTATACACGATATCGAGCTGCTCAAGCTTTGTCAGATATAGTTAAAGCTAGGATGTAATTCAGTGACTTAATAGGAGGAGATACATTATGTGATCTAATGATACACACATGCTGACCGTGCGATTCGGCTATGAGAGCAGTACTTAGAGTAGGTGGAGATTTCGAGTCGGCATGAGACTTGTTGAAGGTAGTGTGAGTTGAGTGTTGTATTAGAGAGTTAATATTCATATGGATCTTGTGTGAGAGTTAGTTTTTTTATGTTATAGCTATTGTTATAGAGTGTTTAATAGTGTCTCGTGGTGATGACAGAGGCGGAATTCATTATGGAAAGTACGCTCCTAGGGTTTTGCCTCTTTGTAAGTTATGTGTAGTTTTTGTTAGTACAAGTCACGATGAACACCCTATGTTTACTGATATGCTCGGTGTTGTGAGATACTTGCTCTGTGGCAAGCTCTCCTAATAAATCAAAAAACAATAGTAAGTTGTACTGGTGTGCTGTTACGCGAGTTCATCTAGAGTAGTTTATGTTAGATATGCATGTGTCCTCAATGCTTAAATCTATTACACTTTAGTTGCACTAATATACTTCAGAGAGTATACTTATTTGTGTGCTTTTCTCGTCGCACACGGATACTCAGTGAGAATAATTTTCAGGTATCACTTTAACGGTACGATATTATTTACTAATAATATATGGCATTTTGTATATTGTACTGCTAGTTATTTTAAGTATATCATTTACACTCCATAGAGAATTTTGTGATTCTCATTAAGATAATTACATGTTATCTATGAGATACTAGGGAATTTGTGTGAGAGTGTGGCTTATCGAGTGTGGCGTTATATTATTAGTAGTGTGAGTTATATAGTACTTATTTTATATGAGTGTATTTGATTGTATATTAATTCATATTTTAATTAATGTATATTATTATTAGTGTATATATTTATATGTTTATTACTGAAAACTTTATTTTTATCTTTATTCAGTCTCACTTTGATCATTATGTATTTATATTATATACACGTCTCACGTTTTGATGATAATATGATAATATGATAATTAATATATTTATATGAGTGTAATTATTCTATCTTATATCTTATTAAATTATTTATTATATACTAAGAAACAATATAATAATTAGATTTATTTGGAGTATATTATTTTTTATTTATCTTTTCTTATTTATTTGATGTGGTATTTGATAGCTATAGATTATATGAATAATATTAATATACTTGTACGTGTAAGTGTATATTATTATTATTAGATATATTATATGAATTTTTGCTTTGCCTATGTTTGTTATAATATATTTATTTGATCTATAATATTAATATTAATATATAATTATAAACAAAAAGCTCATCATTAGTAATTGTAGTTAATTATTGTGTGTTTCATAAATATTTATTAGATACTTATATGTAATGTATTTTGTTGGCTTGATGTGTCCTCCTCTTTCACTGATTATATATTATTTGATTAGTTTTATTGATTATTTAATATCTATATATCAATCCATCTTTTAAGATATTTGTTTAAGGCCAGATTAATTTTTTATTATATTTTATTATTATGATATTATATTATATTAGATTAAATTTATTAATTTATTATGATTTAACGTATATTGTATGATCGCTTATATGATAGTGTCTCATATAGAGTGACCTGCGTATAATATGTATGTAGTAGCATGATCGTATTATATATAATATTAATATATATCGAGTTTTAGCTAACTTTTCATATGATTTATTATCTTAATATATTAACTATAATTATTACTTATTATTATATTAATTTACTTTATATTGATAATATTATATATTATTATTAATTATAATAATATATGATTATTATTATTATTTATTATTTTTGTATTTTAATGTGATTATCTAGTGACGAAAATAAATTAGTTACTGTATAAAGGTTAGTCTATCTATTGGCTGATCCTTGAGACAATATTATTCATTAACTTATTCTAATATTAATCATATATATTATTATTATTATTATTTATATATTATTATTTAATTTATTTACTAATATATTGAATTATTCATTTATTATTATTAATTATATAATGCAAGATATTTATAATGACAGTCTAGTTGTTATTAAGATATGCCTATAGGTACGATTGGCAATTATATTATTAATTAGTTATATATTTATTATATATATTATATATTATAATTATTTATATAGTAAAATTTATTTATATATATTATTATTATTATTATTATTATGTTTTAATTAATTATTATAATTGATATTATTGATTATTATTAATTATATTTAATTTTATTAATTTATAATTAATTAAATTTTATTGAGTATTTATATAGAGTAATTATTGCAACCAATTATTATTATTTACATGATTGCAGGTGTTAGTTATAGAGATATAGCAGGAGATATACCAGTTTGGTATTATTTGAGAATTTAACGTTTATATCATTATTATAATTCACTATTATTATTTTAATAGATTAGTGAGTTGTTATTTATGTGATTTATATTAATATAATATACAATCTTAATTACTAATTAATGTGGTTTTAGCTTATGATTTGATTAACTACATTGATGAATTTAATTATATAATATGTACTTTGTGCCTATTTAATTTATTTGTGATTTATCGAGTATGCTATGTTTTATTGGCGGTTCGTTTTATTGCGAGTTGCTAGTTGTGAGTGTAAGTATTATCATAAATGTGAATCTAATTATTTTAAGCCATGAGTGCATAAAATTATATTATTTATACTGAAGTAAAGTGTATATATATATATTATTCATCTATATAATTTATTATTATTATGTATTATTTGATTATTATAATTCATTATTAGGTTTATATTATATTACTTATCATATATATATTGACTCTCACTCAGATTATCATTACTCTAATTATTTAGTATTCATATATTAATTAATCTCATTTAGGTGTGTTTTATTTATAGAATCATATGAATTATCTATTAGATGTGAATATAATATTCTTAATTATTATTAGTTATATATTTTTGCGCACTATATTAAATGAATAAGATCATCAGAGTCATAGCAGTGTATTTTGCGTTGTAGGGTCAGTGGATTGATCAGCTTGCATATTTGACAATAGTTTTGCTCAGCAGATGGTTTACTTATTAATTAGTTAATCTATTTAGACTGAGTCTAGTACTATATAACTAACTATCTCAACATTAAACTAACTTAACGTTATTCATACTAAGAATCGATCGATCTGACTCTTTGTATTAACTACTTCAACTTATATCAACACTGTACTGAACTTATCTATCTCATACTATTATATCATGTGACTATAATTGAGTTTATTATTATTAATTCTATCATTATTATTATTTATTGATTATTGATTACGATATTATTATATTTAGTATTTTTAATTATATATTTATGTTGATTAGTTGTTTATTTGATTTGTTTCATTGGGTATATTTTGTTAGATAATTAATGGATTTATTTATTTATATTATTATTATATATAATTATCATAGTATCATACATATCGCTAATATTAATAGTTACTACTCACTAATTTTAATCTAATATATTATGTAATAATACGTGACTACTATGTACTACTAATACTGTTACTACTTCTACTACATTTTTTATATTAAGATTACTCTGATGATATATCTTCATTAATTTATATAGTGTGAGTGTGATCTCCTATTTATTATGAATGATTATTATATCTTGACTTGAGTTATATGTGTTTATATTTTAGGGGTTCTATATAAATTGATTTATTATTGTTATTTAATTATTTAGACTTATTAGATTGTTATTAATGTCCTTTAATCAGCCACATGTGGTGTTGAGAGTTAGATGGCAGCATGCCTCGTATGAGGTGGTGAGGTGGAACGAGTCGGAACCTTAGCATGTGGAGGCTTTACCACACACCAGCTAGTGATAACGTGGGATATAGATGTAGGTGTATTAGTGAGGCTTCTTAAGAGACAGGGAAATTCGAATCAGATCTCATGGGATTATAGCAGCCTTGTGAGTGTCATGGTCGTGTGAGGCTCGAGCTCCGGACAATTTGTTTGATTCGATGTGTGTGTGTATAGCGCGATGCACAGCGGGATATTACACACTTACGTTCGACAAACGCAGATGTGGGAGGTGCTAGTAGGATATATATATATATGTGAGAGTGAGAATGAGTTGTATGATTCACATAAAGTATGTGGGAACTATATATATACTCTACAGTCATCGTGACATCATCATCGAGCTCTTAATATTCTGTGTAATTATTACATTTTTTAAAAGAATTTAAGATCATGCTAGTGTTTGTCTCGACAGTATAAATTGAACATATAGTACCTATAATGTGGGACAAGATCACTATAATATAGGCTGCTCTTATATTACAATTATTGTCTATAGAATATAAAAAGTGTGGCTGTTTTATTCCTGCACATCACACACTATTGTTTCATTCAAAGTATAGTTTACCTTCATCTCTGTTGTCATAGTAACCGAATTCTCTTTCCTAAATAATATTATAATACAAAGATTATTAGATGTGTTTAATATATATATTAATTCGCTTGCGCGATTAATAGACATAGGCTGCTCATAAATTTCATATGTAAATGGACGGAGGAGGTCATTGCCAGCTGATCTGTAGATAGACGGTAGTTACAAGAGGTTCCACTAAATAATAAGGCTATATACTCATCGGTGCGATATTAACAGTGTGATGACACGATTGACAAAGTTAGATTGGATTCAACGAGAGTATAATAATTGCTCTGCTTGAGCGCCAGGCTGTGGAGATGTCATAGTTTTTCTTTCGACCAATGCTTAAACAACTAAAACACAAAAAAATAAAAAAAAAAAATATAAATAATAACAAAAAAAAAAATTTTTTTGTGTTGACTGACAGTTACCTCCCAATGTAGATATTAATATATGTTGTTTTTACTTGAGAACAAACTGTGAATTTGCCACATATTTAATTTTTTTTTGTCGAAAGCTACTAGCAAATACATTATGTTGTGTTGGGACATAGCAAGGTTTAAACTATTTTAACACTCAATAAAAGATTGGTGAAGACGGGTGAGATGAGGTTAAAAGGGTCACTGTACAACCGTGAGCAGAGTAAATTATATTATTCTTAATTAAAATTAAAGAACTCTAACTGTAACCATGTGCTCTATAAGTACCTACATAATAAGTCTAATTATAAATACAGAGGATATAATCGAAACTAAAGGCTCTCGGACTATTAATATCTAATGAAATAGCATACAGTATCGTTGACTGTGGATCTTTGGGGCCCAGGCTATTATACAAATGAATATAAAGCGACACAAGTTACAACTCAACATAAGATAAACAGTAATATATATAGTTATAGGACCAATAAGGTAGCCTCTGTCTTCTTCTTAATAATCTAGGTGCACAAAACGGTGTTGGACGATAACCACAGGACAGACGACATCGAACGAGTCAGAATATAGCTGTATGAAAGGAAGATAAATAAGCCAGAGATGCAAGGAGTGGGTTTACCTTGTATTGAAATGACACTTAATGGTTAAGTATCCTGAAATCTATGTTAATACATTTTCTTCTATAATGTGGTGAGAGTGTCATCTAATTTTTTTAAATTCCTTCATTTTTTTATTTGTTTATTTATTTATTTATTTTTTGCCGCCTGGGTCCCATTATACTATACTTTTTGACTGCCCCGTGAGTGGTGGTATCATGTAAAAATAAATATATATATATCTATATATATTATATTATTTATTATATTTAATATATATATTGTTATATATATATAATATTATAATATTATTATATATACTTATATATATATAGTATAATTATTTATAATATAATAGTATAATATTATATATTATGTTATATATTTTACTATTATTATATTATTATAATATATAATAATATAATATATTTATAGTATATATAATATATATATATATATTCTTTCTTTCTTTCTTATCTTCACTCCTCTTTGCCCTAGATTGGTGGTTAAGGGTGCTTGTATCAAGCATCGGAAATGAAAGCAGTAGGAGAATACAATCGTCGAAAGAAAGCCTCAAGCCTTACGCCACCTCTGTACATTTAGTGTAGAGCTTCGTACAGACAGAAAATCACTAGTAGCATCATGGGACTGGGCGACGGGCCTCACTATGGTTAATACTCTATGTGTAAGGGTTATCCTCCAGGTGGGCACAATCATCCTGCCATACCACACCCGACATTCTCTCTATCATGCACTTTTATTCTCGCTCTGCATAACTCACATTTTCCTCAAAATTCGTTACGCGATCGATCCACTTTTCTCTTCGTTCCCAGCGGTCGACTCATACACACTCACCACATATACATCCCGCTAACAACGACTATCATCATCCTTTTACACATGACAACATCTACATATTCATTTATTCTCTCATTTACCCTTTCTTCACACCATATCGACTCTCTAATACGTTCATTCCTCTCTTTATCAATTCTTCTCATACACTAGCACACCCCTAAATTGTCCTATCTGACACATTTGAACTTTGAGATCTATAACTTTTTATCCTGATCATTAGTCTCACTACATACAATAACACAGGTAACACTAGTTCCACTAGTAGAAAAAGGTACACCTGTAAATAAAACTTTAGTCTTTGCCTTCACCCCAAGTTTAATTTGCACCAGCCCTTCCTTCTGCCATTCACAAACTTTCCTCTTAACTCTGCATCGTCCGTTCCATTTCTCATCCAACATATACCTAAATATTTTAAAGCTCAGATCACTTGTTCTAAGCTGTTCAACCATTAAAGCATATTTCATCACTGGAGGCGTGGTCTCACATCAGCTACTCCATAACCTTATCTCTTATCTCACGTTTGTTTACTTTCAAGCCCTCTCTATTTACACACCCTGCCAAATTCTTCTCTATCGCATGTCATTCATAAGCTCTTCTCAGATTCGCTTCCAGCATCAGAACAAAAAAATCATCCGCATATTAAATTGGTAGGCTGGCACACTCTCACTATTCTCCATTTCTCCACTTCGATATTTCTAACACCATATTTTTTCCGCTGCATCAAATTCGGAATTCTTTCATAACCCACATCGCATTATATCAAATTGATTAACTCAGAGAAACATAATACACTACTGTCTTCTGCCGCTATTTATCACTTAAAACCAATCCTCATTGGTACTCATTTTTCTTTACCACAGCTTTCATCTTCGTCATTTATCATACTTTGTATTCCCATTCAGAAGCCTATACACCAACACATATATTCACTAATCACCTGCAGTTAAAGATCCGTCTTACTTAACTTTAATCTCGCTGTATGCAGAATATAAAACTAATACATTTATATCTTCTTTCTGCCTATTTTGCTTCATTCATTTGTTTCATGTATAGTATTTGATTTCTCACACATTCTCTCGCTACCTATCTAAGACCTGTCTTTCACATCAAATTCCTTTCTATGTGCTTTCAGAGGTCTAGGAGTGATGGTACACGCAAATGTCTGTAAGTGATTCGAGAAGAACAAGCAAGAAAGAAAAAGAATAAGAAGAAAAATAAAAAAGATGAACAGCCGGC
This sequence comes from Trachelipus rathkii, assembly GCA_015478945.1. Taxonomy (NCBI): domain Eukaryota; kingdom Metazoa; phylum Arthropoda; class Malacostraca; order Isopoda; family Trachelipodidae; genus Trachelipus; species Trachelipus rathkii. The sequence continues at coordinate 43,921 of JABUQX010107208.1, forward strand.
AATATTGATACACTCACAAATAGATGCAGAGCTCGGGTTTACAGCACTAACTGAATATCAACACGTCTCTGAAAAGACAGCAGCTGATAATATCCGCTGACCATACATAGGGGTTTCGTACAGGTAGCCCTGCTTTTTGGCTCTGTGTCCGTCTTATAAAGGTTACCTATGTAAGCACTTGATCGAGTTTAGAGAAAAACGGGATGGAGCCGCACCATATGGCAGTAAATAGAGTTTCTTTATCATTCTGGTCATCGTGCCATAGCACCTGCCTTCCTGGAGTTGGGGTTTATCCTTTTTACCAGCGCACATTTCAGTCATACTAAATGAGGCTTCTCATTGCGCCACCTAACTTTCCGCAAAATCCACTCAAAGTCGCAACATCGAATCGGCCTTCACAGCCTCCCTAGTTCATTTGATATCAATTGGAATACAGCGCACGACCAGACTGTCTACCCTTCGGATGCGTTTCTCAATTTCTCGCTGGCCGCTGATACCGAATATTAGTTTATGATCAAAGATACTTGCTTTCAGAGGCATACATTTAGGGAAAGATAAAAAATTCCGCTTGGCGCGGTAATGGGATAATAAAAATCGCACGAGACAACTTTTTCTTGGAGGCCTGCCATCGTTTGAGGACCCATATTACCAGGCATCAAATACCCCAGGGCCAAGAACTATGAGTTACCTATACAAATCGCATCCTTTAAAAAAGCTTGAACTAAGACACTGAGAAGTATGCGTGTAAGAAGAGAGAAAGAGAATGAAGATCTTAGATTTACAACGGGAGTTTTTTGGAGAATCAGTACAATGAAGAGAGAAAATGTAAGAAGCTTGGCAGAGTTTTGCTCACTACAGGTTGCAAACGACATAACGGAGGGCAGCCAACAAGCGCGAAGAGAACAGAAGGGACGTGAGAGATGTTAAAGACAAAACAATTTGTAAGAATGTCTAACTCGTCAATGAAAATGGCTAGGGAGATTTAAAGTCACGGATGGGAGGGGGTAGAAAGAAAGTGCAAAGATTAGATGGAAAGATGTCGTCAGTTGGGCTCAAGAAGAAGATAAACCTAGGAAAGAACAAAGAAAATGAGAACCCGAAGCTGCCGCAAATTCCAATTATGGGCCGACGTTGCCAGGAGTGAAAAGACCGAAGAAAGACCCCAACAATATGCGCGACAAGCTACGTGGTACGGTATGACCGTTCTGCGCTCCTACACCATATGAAGAGAACTATAGGGGACTTCACTGACCCCGGATACTGGACTGTAAATGAGGCAAAAACAAATGGGGAGCTGTTATCATGCTGTCGACTAGGACGGGACACATAAAGAGAGACTGTTTTTTTTTTTTGGGTGAACAAAAAAAGGTTTTTTTTTTAGGAAAGAGGGGGGGGTTTAGGGGTTTTTTTTTTTATTTTGGGGGGGTTTTTGTGGGGGTTGGGGGTTGTGGTATTGGGCAGTGAAGCAGGAGCGGGACGGATTGCCAGATTGTGGGAATGAAGACGCAGGAGCAGGTGACAAGACGTCACAGGCAAAGCCGAGAGCAAAGAGGTGGTTGGAGAACGCAAACACTGAAAACTAGCGCAAGGGGTCCGCTCGGTTGTTGATGAACGCAAAAATGTTTTCTGTTGGCGATGAAAGGTGGGCCATTTTGTGGGAGAGTCGTGCCTGATGAAGGCAGAGTAAACAAGACATGGGAAAAAGAAGAGGAGAACAAATAGTCTCGGGAAACGAAACGCTCGCGCCATTACCTTGGAGTGAGTCCGCGGAGCAGCAACCAGAATATCCAGCTGAAGCACAAGGCAAGTAAAATCCGTTTAAACACAGAGGGTAGGTCAGATACTAGAAGAGTCCGGATGCCAAAAGAAGTCTTATAAGTGACCCGACGGGCCTTAGCCACTGTTACAGCAACGACGGCCGAAAATAAGAAAGAGAACAGAATGAAACAGCAGATGAAGTAAACAACTGGGGTGTATAGAATATGGGAGGAAGTATTATGGTGGCAGAAATGACAGTATCCAATTGACACCATTATTACGATTTAAAGTACAGCTTGAGAGTAAAAGAACGGCTTGGCCAATAATGGATTGTCGGGATAACAATACCTGTATTTATTGAGAAAGTTTATTAAATGATATCGAATCCAAAACAACCGTAGGTTTAATGAAATATGAGAGGTATAGGACCCATCGTCACTGAAAACAGAATCACAGGAACCCGCTAGCGTTGAAGAGTGGACCATGAGGAATTGAAGTACGTTTGCCGATTTTGAGTTTATAGTAGTAAAGTATGCTGAAAAAACAAAACAGAAGAGAATGAAACAAAAAAAACCATGAGGTGTCCATCTTGGGGAATGCCCTTCTTAACTAAAGAAATCAAGATCAAGTTAAATGTAGCAGGGAAAGAACGTTTACGCGTTATGAGTGAGAACGGGCATGTATAGGAGCAATCAAGTACATCCTGCCCACCTGGACCCGGCTGACATTGTGTACGAGTCCGGGTAACTGGCACATACCAGTTTTATGTTGTTGAAGGTATAGCCATCATAGAGGATGGATGGTTTCGTGTGAAAGAGCATGTTGGAAGTCGGAACAGATCACACCAAGAACGGGTACAGAATGGGAAAACGAACGCTCGGAAGAATTATTGATTGACAACAAGGAAGATAAGAATAAAAGGGGTTATAATAAAAGATTCAGGATGCCTGCCCGGATTGGTAAAATGGAAAGACAATCAAGGAGAAGTGTTGGTGAAGAAAGTGACCGCCGGAAGAACATATTTGGGGAGGGTGAGATCCTCGGTACAGCACACTTGATGGTGGATGAGGGTGATTTGATAAAGTTCGAAGCAAAAAACGTGTGCAGTAAATACTATAGTACAAGAGCCATCGGAACAACCAGTCATCGACAAGAGTGGGGGACCGAAAGAAAGATTGACCCAGTGAACGAAATAGAAATTCATGGAGGAATTAACTAACTGAAGATCGTAAAGAAAGATAACAGAAGCAGTTATGGGACTACCGACTGCATTTAGCAGAAGTGATGCGCGGATGTGAGGCAGGACATCGGATGACACCGATACAAAATCAGACTACACGATGAGTACCGCAAGAATTTACCCAAAGAGCAAGAAGGTTTGGAAAACCAAGAGGAACGAATGAATGAAATAGAACAAGTCAAAAGTGAGGGAAGCTGATGTCTGACGAGACGTCGCTGGAAACGCCGGTGGGGGGCCTTTCAAAGGAGGTGGGACAAAAAAAAAGGGGTTTAAATATTTTTTTTTTTTTTTCCCCCCCCCCCCTACACCAAAGTAAACAATGTTTTTTTCGAATTAGAAAAAAGGATGGTACATTACGTTTATGCGTAGACCTACCGGTAGCGTTAATAAAGTAACCTGGCATGAGTTTTCCCCATGACCAACATTGCCGATCAACGATCTCCGGTTGTCATGCGAGCCTTATTATATTTACAAGTGATGGATTTGGTTCAAGGGTATTTACTCCGCGAGAATTGCTAGTTTGGAGAGAGATACGTAAACGACCTATACTGCAAGTTCTCCACCAGTTTAAGCACGGGTTCCTCTAATACCAGTGTTTATATAGAACATCTTGACGCCCATTTTGGACTCCCCAAAGAAGTCCACAGACCGCGGCCAAGACAGCATTCCACGCACCGCCAGCACCGATGTCACGTACTCGGTCCCTATCATTTATTTTTCATTCTAAGCGTGCAGGCTTGCGTGGGCCGGTTGTTTTTTACGCTTCCTCCGTCCTCCCACTACTTCCTCCGTTTCCCCGACTCGTCTTCTTATTCTCCGCAGATGTCTAACTGTATTCTCGCATTGCTTACTCTATTCGGAACGGTCTCGTCTCACTTCTCTGACTCGCATTACTCTAGTTCTCAGATGGGTCCGTGAACTAAAATGTCTCATCTCTCCTTCACCACTGTGATTCTAATTTACCTGATGAGGTGTCTATCCTAACGTTTATAGCCGCCATTTAAGGAGCTCAATCTTTCATATCTTTTCTCTCTCCATGACATATTAAAAATTCCGTATCACATTCACTATTAACGTTTTTTTGAATGTCGATTCTAGTAATTTGGCTCTAATTAATGGCATTCACACCAACAAGTAAAAAGTTGACGTCTTTTTGTACACCTATTGTACAAAACACTGTTCGAAGTATAAACCAGAATCTGTACAATATCGTGACAATTCTCTAATATTGCACACATATAGTTAACATCAATTTCTTACTTCCGGCCAGAACTCACGGTTACATAGGCACATATACACGCCCTATAGCTCTCCGTGCCATCTACTGAAATAAACAATCAAATAATGGTCTCATTAACATATCTATTATGTGAGACAGCGTAATGGAATTATAATTGAGTGTGAGATAATCTCCAACGATGATTAATACGCCTTGGATATATACTTCAGAGATAATTAATTCGGGACAGGTTGTGTTTTCACAGAAGTGGCGTGCAACACCCTCTTAGTTTGTGCTAACTTGTGGCTGGATTATAGCAAGATTTGGACCTGAATAACTGATACTTCACTGGACTGCACAGTAATATGATTACTAAATCATTTTTACTCTCCCTCTATCGTAACAATCCACCCTCGCATCTCCAACTTCTAACGACCCCGGCACACTACATATATCCCTATCTATTTTCCTGACTCTCTATACGGTTCTCTCGCTATCCAATTCTCTCACGCCTAAACTGATTTACAATCCAAACACATACTTGCACATATCCTTCATTACCAACAGGCCTATAAATGAAATTCCCAAACTACCTTTTACCAACTATCTCGATACACCACTCCATCTCACTACATTAACAACTACTAGATTCAATTAACGGTCTTTTGATTAACACAATCCTTCATGTTTAAACGCTGAAAGGTATACTCTACTCCCTACCCTCCTATATCACCAGCTGATCCAAAACCGCTCAAACTCTTCTTAAGTACCTTTAAGTCACAATATCTACATCATCCTCCTTCATTCTTTATAACCACATCTCTTTCCATTTCATACTACCATTCCCCACAGCCAAACCTCTCTAATACTTTCATTCCAAATTTTATCAATTCTCTTCTCACACATAACACACACCTAAGATTGTCCAATAATTGCCCTTTTTTGATCACCTACATCCAACATACTCGAAGAGGTCACCACTGCTATAAAAAATCTGTAAAAGCTTCCTATCCATACCCATATTCCGATATTAGTCTTTCACGAGATCTTCACTCATAAGTCGTTCTCACTCTACTGAATAGAGGAGTGTGAGACAGCCTCAGCTAGAGCTACACTGAACCACCTTGGACTATTTGTGTGTTATAGAGACGGAGCCACACTAATGACTTATAAATATATAACTAGTCTCACTTATCATATATAATATATATGATTTTCGCTATTTACTCATTTCGTAATCTAGTCACACTTATTAGTGATTACATTAGCATTTTTCGCCCTCCAATTACAGCAAACTATAATACTTTTCTCTGGTGAAACGACTATATAGATTAGTCCACACTTTAACTCAAAGACATATCTCTATCATTAACATCTTCGATTTTCTGAATAGAGTGGAACACCATTTCACTCCAAAGATAACATTTATTGTGTCTATTTGCTCGATAACGAAGTAGTTTACAATCCTCTGAGTCTGGAAAAGATAGTTTCACAGTTTCCACTGTTGTAGATGTTGTGAATCGCAGCTCATTGATTCTGAGTGCTAACCTCTTTTTCTTCAAGACTTTTCTCAATCAGCGACATGGCTTTTAAAGACCTTCTCAATTATAAACCACTTAGCTAGGAGTTTAATTACGCACATCAGGGTACGAGACTATTTTAGAATTCAATATCACTTTTATGATTCTCAATTCTTGTGTATTTATACTAGCTCCATAGCGTGATGCTTATCTATATCAACGATCATCTTAAGGCTTGAGTGCCTGTATTTAACAGTGCAGTCGGGCGCAGTGACGGAGTTACATGGTGGCTCGCTATCTCGATGGCGAGCTCAGTCTTTTGCAGCTCCAATTGAGACATCACATTGGTGAATTTCTCTTATTACTTCGGATATTACTCAGCATTTGATTTTCAAGCTCTTCTCTCAACCAAATTACGAATCTATTCTGAGAGGACTCATCAGAGAAATAGAATACATTAAGTTTCTCGAGTTACGGTTATGTTTTTGCCTCATATTCTCACATACTCACAGACAACATCACTAATGATCCATTATTACAATTATTCTTTTAATAGTATAAATATTTGGGATTCGACACATAATACAAGTCTTTTTTCTTTAAATCATCTCTTTTTCTAGCATCTCACGTCTTTAGTTTCTAAATCTAAAAGAGAATATTCTAAATCCTCCGCAGAGGAAGGAGTCTCAGACATAGATCGTATATGTGAGTAATTCGTCACTCACTCCTATCATGTCTAGTCTTTTATATATAATTAGAAGAAGTGCGGTATTAGTTTTATTCTAACACGATCCCTGCCACCCCACCTCTAATTCTTTCCATAACCCGATCCTATCAAATTGTTTTAATAAGCCAAGGAGAGCATAACACATCCTGCCTCACTCTACTGTTAATATTAAACCAGTCAGCTTTCGTCCTATTTATTCTTTCACACGTTTCACTATCGTCATACATACTTTTGATTCCATTCCAGAAGTTTTACCACAACATCCTATTATTGACTAACACCTGGCCATAATGAGCTTCCCTATTCAATCCTCTCGGTACGCCAGTTGCAATCATAAAACTAAATGACATATTTATTTTCTCCCTCTTTCCCTCATTCTCAAATTTCTTGATCAACTCTGAATCCAGACATCCTCTACCATTGATAAATGCAGCTTGTTCTTCAACCAAATCAGTCCCTCCTGTAACTCGGACGCACTCTTCTTCGACAAAATATCAGCATATATCTTCCCCTACAACACTCAATAACTAATTCCCCTATACTTACATTTACAGTTACGTTATCCCACCTACCCTTATATAGGGTACTATTATATTGCCCTCCTCCAATCCCTCGAACTATTTCCCCGTCCATGAGCAACGCTTTGTTTACCACACTTCCAAATCAATCCATGCATCATCTTGCGCCCTATATAGCTTTTACTGAATTGACGAAATATAGATTTATTATTTCAATGTTAAGATGATTTTTAAAATACAAACTTAATTAAAACTGCTTTTGACTGGGGATACAAAAATTTCGTCATCCTATGTTAATCTCTTTACTAAAAGAAGCTTGAACCATGTTCCCTGGAAAACATTATTTCTGAGATGGGTTTTCCCAAGGAACTCTTAGTAATTGACCTCTAAACCTTTTCCGAAAATTACTTTCAGCAAAATTTAAAGACAATCCCAGGCTAAATTGACGGCTACAAAAGGATATTTTGTATATATAAGGTTGCCTTTTCTGGGAAAATCAGATACGAAATTCGACGTAAATTGACGGGGTTTTTAAAACAAACTTTTCAGCAGTTTAAATTTAGATTTAGATTTTTCGAGTGAAAACAAAATTGGAGAATATTCTTTAAATTAATGTTATTATTATTTACCTCTTATGCGCATTCAGTAATATATCATTACAGATGCGGTGACTGCGTTAACATGCTTAACATATTGAAAAAGACAATTTACGAAGCTCTTGCCATATGTATTGCATGAAGCATAAGGTATTTCCATTTACAACCCTAGACCAATGTTTCATCATCCCCCCTATTCAGTCTTATAAATGCTTCAATTCTCTCGGAAAAACGACCAGTATACAATGAATACGAATTTTTGGGAATATTATCGCCGGCAAACTGAGAAACCCTAATCTTCAGTTTGTTAGAGATCATTGTTATATTTGGCAGTCCCAAACGACGCTTAAATGAAAAAATATAAAGCTTTTAACAGTACTTTTAAATGACTGAAGGATGAGATGTTTGTGAGTTTAATCATTTAATGTCTTACCACATCAATATTAGTAAGTCAGTGTAAATTTTTGTATATGGTTTATTTATTTCGACACTTTATAATATTTTAACTTTTAATTAATTTTATATCAATATTTTGTTTAAAGATTTTTGTCATTGAATCCTTATCCTTATATTGTACTTGAAAATGGGAAGAAGGCATTCTTACCCGAAATCTAGCTCGGCCCGTAATAAATTTAATTTAAAATGTCGAGATTCGTTTGGGTTATTGCTTCGCTATGATATATAACTATATCATATATATTATATATAATATTACTATATATATATATATATATATATAATATTCTATAGTATATATAAATATAATATATATATTATTATATATATTATATATATATATATAATATATAATAGATCAATATATTATATAATTTTTTATTAACTTTTATATTCGTAAATGGAAAATTATTTAGGAATAACATAAGAAAAATAATATCAATATGTAGAAACAATGAATAGAATAAAAATATTGGCAAGTTAAAAATGCCAACAGTACTTGCAAGTACTTTTCCAGATTTTCAAGTTACAAGAGGTTGCAGTACG
>JABUQX010107209.1:0-5000 GCA_015478945.1 Trachelipus rathkii
TGTAATCTCATCGCTTCTACGGATGAGCTACGTTTCCCTTATTTAAAACCCCTAGCCAAAACTCATTACTGCAGGAAATAATCCAGAGTTGGGCTTTGATAGAAGTAACGTTACTGCCAAACAAAAAAAATAGTGCTAATAAATTAACATATCAAACACAAGTTTAAAAATCTTTAAACACCTTTAACTCCTCCCGATCTCGGATACGAAACCAACTATATGCAAACATCATCCCTATGTGTACAACATGTGACAGCAAAACCAAAGGGTGGTGCTCGTCTGAAGACCTAGGATCTAAAAAGAGGCCAAGCAGGATGCGTTTATGTATGATAAATCCTGAGAAAAATGCAGATAATAATAATAATAATAATAATAATAATAATAATAATAATAATAATAATAATAATAATAATAATAATAATTATAATAATAATAATATAATATAATAATAATAAACTTGAATAAAGAAATACAAATACAAAGTAAAGGAAGATAAAGGCATCATATTAAAATTATGTGAAAGTGCTTATATGTATATATTATATTATATATATATATATATATATATATATATACTGCTGTATATATATACTCTGCTCTCATATCTCTGCTCATATATCTTCTGGCTCTCTGCACCACCACTACCTCTTATAACCCCCTCTCTTCTTCTTTCGGCAACTTTGCTCTTACCTATTCTTTGCTACGAGTTTTTGGGGTAAGGTGCGTGTCATGCATCGGAAGAAGAAAAGTAGTAGAAGAAAATGACAAAAGTCGAAAGGAAGCCCAGCCTTACCGCCCCCTCTGTATCATTAATTAGTGAGAACTCGTCGCAGTCAGAAAAATTCACCTTAGAGCTTCATGGGACTGCGACGGACCCTCACTATAGTAAATCGTCAATGTAAGGGTTCATCCCTTGGCCCAGGTGGGCCTGACCATACCCCCTTACAAAACCCCGCCATTCACTCTATTATGCCTTTATTCTTGCCTCTGCCAAACTCCCATTTCTCTCCTTCAGACATTTCTTTACCGACTCACAATCCACTTTCTCTTTGGTCTCTCAGCCGATCGATTCCAACACTCACCACTATACATCCCGCTTAACCAACCAACTACCATTCATCCCACATGATCAAACCATCTCAGCATACTTTCATTTATTCTCTCATTACCCCACACCACACCACACAACTCTCTAATAGTTCCATTCCTCATTTATTAATTCTTCTCACACCTAGCATGCTAAGATTGTCCATCTGAACACATTGAACATCTATACTTCCAGACCATGTCTCACTACTATACAATAGCACACAGGTAACAACATGTACCCTCATGGCAAGACCCTAGCACACTCAAGACTTAGTCTCTATATACATTCACCAACGATTTGCACCAGCCACCTTCTTCTACCATTTACAACTTTCCTACTACATACCGTCATCCGTTCCCTTCTCATCCAACACCTAAATATTCAAACTCATTTTCCAGCTCATCACCATCTAACATAACTTCACACTGAGGAGGCTGTCTCACTCACAAGCACGCAACCTTGCTATCTACGTTTGTGCACAAACCCCTCCTTTTTGTTCCTGCCAAATCTCTCATCTCACCAATCCTCTCAAACTCTCTTCAGTTACGCCACCAGAACCAATCAAACTTCACGCTTATATGCAGTGGGCACCTCCCACTCATCTCCATTCTCCATCATTTAACACACCATTTCCTGCCATCCCCACCTCAATTCTTTCATAACCCTATCCATATACAAATTGAATATATATATATATATATATATATATATATAATTATATATATACCTGTATATAACTATATATATATATATATATATATATATATATATATATAACAACATATATATATATATACTCTTTCATGCTACTGCTGCTATATATATATATCATGACCCACCTTCTCTCCCCAAGACTAGGGGTAAGACACATGCACTGGAAACAGAATAGTAGTAGAAGAATATAACGCAAGTAGAAAAAAACAGCCTTACGCCCCTTTTATACCTTTTTGTGAGAGCTCGTTGCAGTCAGAAAAATCAAAACTAGAGCTTCACGGGACCGGGACGTACCCTCACTATGACATCTCGTCAATGTAGAGTTTATCCCTTGGCTCAGATGTTCTAGCCCACTACTTCTTATCACAAGACTACCACCATTCGCTCCTATTATGCATTCATCTCGCCTCTGAAACTTGTTATCTCTCAGGCATTCATTTGACTAAATTCACTTCGTCTTCGTTCTCACAGCCGGTTGATTCCCAGCACACTCACCACTATACATCAGCTTAATCAACTGACTATCATCCATCATTTCCACATGACCAAACCATCTCAATGTACCTTCATTTATTCTCTCATTTACTTTTTTCTTCACACCATACAACTCCCTAATGCGTTCATTCCTCATTTAATCAATTCTTCTTACACCTAACACGCCCATAAGATTGTCCATCTGAACACAGTGTACTTCAGATCTATACCTCTTTCAATTCTATACATTAACACTGGTAACAACATACCCTCATGCAAGACTCTAGCGCACTCAAGACTTAGTCCCTTTACATCCGTTTACATTGCTCCAGCCACCTGCCTACCATTCACAACTTTCCTACTCCACTCTACATCATTCGTTCCCTTTTCATCCAACATAGGCTATATCCCAAATATTTAAATTCAGACACTTGTTCCAGTTGCTCAATATCCAACATAACTTCACACCGAGGACTGTCCTCACTCACAACCAAAACCTTATTCTCAAACTCCTCCTTTTACACACCCTGCCAAATCCCTCTACCAATCCTCTCAAACCCACTTCAGATTCGCAAAACCAAATCATCTGCATATAACGGGTAGGGCACGCTCCACTCCCTTCCATTCTCCATCATTCTAACACTTTACCCTGCAACCCCCTCTAATTCTTTCATAACCCATCCATATACAAATTGAATAACCAAGGAGACATAACACATCCTCAATTTCAACTCCATTTATTCTTACACACGCATCACTATCGTCATACATACATACTTTTGATTCCATTCAGAAGCCCACCACCAACACCATATATCACTAACACCTGTCATAGAGCTTCCATATCAATCCTCTCATACACCTGTTCCATATCCATAAAACCTAAATACAATTTATTCTTCTTCTCTCTCATTTTCTCAATCATTTGTTTCAATGTAAAGATTTGATCCACACTTCCTCTACCACTTCTAAACGCACCTTGTTCTTCACCAATCAGTCACTCGATCCACTCTTTCAACCAAAATACCAGCATATATCCTACAACACTCAATAAACTAATTCCCCTATAATTCCTACAGTTACCCTTATCCCCCTTACCCTTATATAATCTTACTATCATTGCTCTCCTCCAATCCTTCGGAACTATACCTTCCATATAAGCTTTGCTGCACAACTTCCAAATCCACTCAATCACCGTTCTTGATCACTTCACCAGTAATTTCATCTATACCTGCAGATTTACCATTCTTCAACTTTCTCATTCTATCCATTACCTCTTCCTTACTAATGACCTCATCCCCAAAATACCTATTTCTTCTTGCACCATTAAACCCACACACATTCACTATCACCTTTTCATTACTGCCAATGTTATGCAGATTTTCTAAGTGTTTCCTCCACACTTTCCTCACATCCATTTCATTAGTTACGAAAGTACCCTCCCAATTTGTTTTTCTAAGTAGATTCACCTTATTCTCATTTTTAACCTTTAGCGCTTCCTTCCAGAAGAACTTCCTATTCCCTTGTTAAGTTCCCATTCATCATCCTTCCAAACTGTTCATTTACCTCTTTTTTTTCTACTATGTATGCATCTTTTAGTATTCCTTTTTTCCTCCTTATATAATCCCAAACATCTTTCTTTTGAAACCTCAACATTGGCTTTTAGTGCATTCAACCACGGTTCTTTTTTACTTTTAACCGCTTGCATCACCTCTTCATTCCACCGCTCACTGTTAACATTCTTACTTCCTCCTTTAGCACATCCACATACTCCTTTTGCACTACTAAAAACCGCTTCCTTCATTTGTTTCCAGATTTTCTCAGTTTCAACTTGTTCACATTCAACTGATTTATTTGCAACCGCTTTTAAATATTTATCCTTACTACCTTGTTCACTCAACTTCTCATTCTTAATTCTACCCACTTCCTCTCCATCCAAGCCCCCACTAACTTAATTTTACATAAAACAACATAATGATCCGATAATTCCATTCCTCACTGATTTAACATCCAACACATACTTCATCTTCACCAACACAAACTCAATCATACTTCCCACTTCGATACCATCTCAACCTACACCAACTCTTGTATACTTAGAATATCTTGTGTTTTAAGGAAAGGTATTACTTACACACATCTCTTTCCTCACAGAAATCAATCACCTTCCTACCATTCTAATTTTCTCCAGACGCCCCAAAACCACCAGTTATACCATCACTTTTTTGATCACTGCTATTGTTTAGGTCATAACACAATCAATCTGAAGCTCATACCCCCCATCCAAAACATCATTCACATTATCCCAGATAATGCGCACTCTTTCCATTACCCTCAGATTGAACCATATGTCACAACCACACATACCTTGACCTTTTCAAACTTAAATTTAACCATTAGAATTCTTGTACTCACCCAAACAAAATCTACCATAGCTCCGTACCACAGGTCTACTCATCAGATTGCAACTCCCTAGCCTTCTGCCTCTCATTTCCTTTCCACACCAGCACATACACATTTCACACACCACCACTCATTTTCCCCGTTTCCTTTCATCTTTGTTTCAGTAACGGTGAGCAAATCATATTTGCCATTTCTGAATATATCCATCACCTTTCTCCTCTATTTCTCTGACATTCCATGTACCCATATGATTCACACATTTTCGTTGAAAGATAGAAAGTCGCTTACAACACAAAAGAGAAAGGCGAACCATTAGGCA
>JABUQX010107209.1:12500-32500 GCA_015478945.1 Trachelipus rathkii
GCATGTTACACACCTCTTGGGGAGAGAAGGTGGGTGATGAAGATGATATACTCCAAAAGCATTTGGTAATAAAGCAAATTTTACTACAGGCATAATTAACTTACTTGAAGATCCTGTTCGTGGGCTGAAGAATACTTCAAAATGCAAACCATCATGTTTCCTGTTTGATATTTTGACATCAGAAGGCCCATGAACAGAAGCCAATATGACTGTATCATCTATGCATTAGAGGTAAAAATATTTAAAATATGAATCCAGAGTTCTTTTTTTTAGTGAATTTGTTTACATACAATATAGTCATATTAATAACTTGTACATAAAAATAATCATACCTATAGAATATAAGGCAGATCCATCTGATCTGGATAAAAAATTTAATTCCCCTTTATGCTGAGCCATTTTGCTTTTCTTTTAATTGCGTCTCATAAGAAATTTATCCTGAATATGTGCATTATCATAAATGTTAAAATGAAATATACTACTTAAATTTCTATGATAATTAACCCCTGTAAAGTAAAATATAACTTCAAAATATTAACATTCAATAAGGTAACAATAAAAATGCAGAATATTTTAGGCTTAAACTATAAATGGTTATAATAAAATTTTAACATATACAATATGTAACCTTAAATACTAGTAGAGTGCTAACAGTTGAAATGGAAAATGATAACCAATATCAACAGTGCTATCAATACCAAACATACAAACTATTTAAAATAAAAATGAAAACTTGAATAGGTACAAATTCAAAATCTGTACTATTTTTTTTTTTTGGAGTGGCAGGTAGAAAAGAATCCCAATTTCACCTATAAATTTACTTTATTACCCTTTATAGTTTTATGTTCAAATAAGGATTGGCTGATGCACCAGAAACGATGCACATGTTAATGAATGTCCTGGTTGTTGAGGAAGATTGTAAAGCTAAATGAGAATATGACTAAATGAGAATATGACTGAGTTGAGTGAATTGGTGTTTGAGTAAAATATGGAGAAAATTGTTAGAAAAAAGCTAGTAGGGATGTGTTTGAGACTAGGAACTTGCCTATGCAGGAAACTGGCTGTATCATGATAGCCGAGAATGTGTTGAGGGAAATTGCAAGACAGTGAAAATAGGACTGAGCTGAGCAAACTAGTGTTTGAGGCAAAAAAAGAGGGAATTGCTAGAAAAAAGTTAATAGAGATGTTGTTGAGACTAGGAACTCTACCAAGGCAGGAAACTGGGAGGGGTGGGCCACACTGGTAGAAAATATTAATAGTGATTACCCTAGGCTGGAAGTTGAGAGGAAGAGGGCTAAAGAGGTTGGGTTGAGAATAGGGCTGCAGATAGATGGAGAGTTGCAAGTGAGAATAATAAGATTAGAATCTTGAAGGACAGTCAGTTTGGACCTGCAGTAACAGGTTTGACTCTTAATGGGAGGGATCAAAGATACGTCCGCATTTGTAATGTTGGGATTCCTAAAGGAAAGGAAAAAACATTACTAATTTGAGACTCTCGAGTACAATACCTAGATCTATAGGAATTTCATAATAAGGATAATAGTGTTATCCAGAAAATGAGAGAAATGATATTGTGGAGAGGATAGACAGGGGAGCTGAGATACAAATGTTGATGCAAATATGATTATGCATGGGTACTAATGATGTAGAACATGTGCCAAAAGAATTAATAGCAGATTATAGGATGGTAATTCAGAGGAAAGAAGGCGCTGAAGGCATAATTTCTGGGATTTTACCTAGGTTAGGTGCAGGTCAGGAATGGGAAAGCAGGGCTTTAAGTGTAAATAAGATTTTTACATTTCAGAAAATATTACATTTCTTGGTTCTGAGGAGAATTTATAAACAAAGATCTTTTGCAAAAATGAAATTCATCTGATATATGGTGCTGAGAGCTGCTTAATGCTAAATAATCATCTTTGAAAACACAATGTAAAATTAGGGGTGAAGGGCTAAATCTGGGACTATCTTGATACTAAGTAAGAATTACCAAAATGGAGACTGTTGTGGTGGTGGATAAACAAACCACTACAGGACTTAAATAAGAAGATAACAATACAAGCAGGAGCATGTAATATCTATCAAATGATTCCTTACATTACCCACAAAATGCTCAAACCATAAAAATGAAAAAGATGAGTTAATTAGTTAGAGAATACCATAGAGGAGAAACTAGACAATATTTGCATTAGGGTCATTCCGCATCAAATCTACACAAGATTTCAACCTCACAATCTCCAATCTCCATAAAATTTTCATGAATGGTTAACTTTACGGAGGCTATGAATAATCCCAAATTTCTGGAATATATTTCAAACCATTTAGAAACTACAGCGATGTAAAGTTTGAGAAAATCTACATCAAATTTGAATTAAATTTTTTTTTGAATTAGTAGCTACATGATTAAAAATTTTCAAACAAATTAAGCAAATGCCTTATAGGTACAAAGGTTAAATATCTGGCAAAGTTTAGTTAAGGGATAACAAAGGCTTCATATTTTAAAATATGTACTGTATTACAAAACCTGGTTTTTTACAAAAATCTAAAATTTTGCCTAAACACCTATCTTTCTCCTTTATAAACTGATTTAAGTAATAAGATATAGAGAAATTATATATATATATATATATATATATATATATATATATATAGTATATATATATATATATATATATATATATATGTTATATATATATAGTATATATATATATATATATATATATATATATATATATATAATAATGGTATATATATATATATATATATATATATATATATATATATATATATGGAGACATATATACATATATGTATATATATATATATATATATATATATATATATATATATATATATATATATATATATATATATATATATATATATATATATATATATATATATATATATATATATAAATATATATATATCTATATATATATATATATATATATATATATATATATATATATATATATATATGTTATATATATATATATATATATATATATATATATATATATATATATATATATATATATATATATACGGGTATATATATATATATATACTGGTATATATATATATAGTGCCGTTACACAAAAAAAAACAAGCCCATTTGTTACATAAAAACAACCCATTGCTGTATACCAGTAAATATGAGGTCTAGAGCAAAAAAATTTGGTGCACCTATTAATCGCATCTAGTATGAGTGAAAAAAATTGTTATAATGGTTCGAAGTCGTTGAATTTGGGAAATTTATCATTTTGAAAAATTTCACAAATTTTCAGCGTTTTTAAGCAGCCATTTTGAGACTTTTCCAGCATTCACTGCATTAAGAAATTTATAAATTAATATAATATATGATTCATTCCTGTTGGACCCATCCTTGATCTCATTCCACACCAAATTTCATGAAATTTTATGCCCTCCCCCCCCCCACTTTTACTTGAGTTATTATTTTTTTTTGCACGAAAAAAAAAAATTCCAAATTAATTGAAAATGTGCATGTATATGCGCTATAACTCCTATCAACATACTGTATGGTTGTTTTTTTCCTTCTGTCAGTTTGGGGTCTGAACCCCCCCCCCCCAAAAAAAAAAAACATGTATAGTCACTGGGGGGAAGTCGTGAATATTTCATAAAAACTCTCTTCTTGTCTAGAATTTACATTTTTTTGAAAATCTCAAAATATGATATAATATATTAGTAGTTGTGCAAAATATCCTGTTAGTTATTTTTTATTAATTTTGTTTTTTACAAACTTTATTGGGGAAAAACCTCAATTCACGTTTTACACCCAAAAAGAGCAAAAGGAAGAACAATGTGGGGTACAACATGGACACCTATTTTACCACAAAGAAAGGCTTGTACCTTTCAATATTGTAAATAAATGTTAATTATAGGCCTAAATAAACTAACATTAAATAATAAATTGAAATTACTAACCTTTTTTTTTGAAATGATGGCTAGAAATGCCGAACCAGCCCAGCTGGTTCTAGCACTTCTAGTAAGCGTAACCTACATCATAGAATACACCTAATATTGGTGTCTACCCCTATGTTATAAGGTATGGGGAGTCGATTGGTGTATTATAAGGTACTAGGATGCTTCCTACTATGAGTTAGTACCCCGCCCCGCCTAGAGTTGTTAAAAAACGTGTTTTTTTTAAAATCGTTTTTTTTAACATCGTTTTTTTTGTTTTTTATTGTTTTTTATTCGTTTTTTTTGTTTTTTTTGTTTTTTTTTAAATTTCTTTAAATTTTATCATACCATTCTACTAAATATTTATCATTTACCTTATTTATTATAGGAAACAGGTGTTACAGGATAATAATTAATTATATATTTAAAGTTATATACATTAAATGGTTTAAGTTGATAATATCTCATAAAACTTTTGACAATGGCTGGAAGAAAACAAACACCTGTCCATTCTCTATTTACTGTTAAGGAAAATCATACATACAAAGGTAAAAGAGCACTTTGTAAATTGTGCTTCACTGAGGTGGCCAATAATGGTTCAAGGAAAGAACAACACATACCGAATTGCAAAAAATGCAGTGATGACATAAAAATGAAATACTTGGGAAATCAGAAAGAGAGTAAGAGTACAGCAAAATCAAGGGAAAGGAAGCAAAGTAAAGAAATGCAAATGCTAACAAAGCAGAAAAAGAGCACAAATAAATAAGCCTTCAGTTGACACTGTTCCTATCACTGATAAATCTGATTATGTTCAAATTGCTCAATGTGAAGACAATAAAGGTCATATATATATATATATATATATATATATATATATATATATATATATATATATATATATATATATATATATATATATATATATATATATATATATATATATATATATATATATATATATATATATAGGTTCTTTTCCGTTAGAGCCCCCACATCGATATAACGATTATTTTATTAAACTATTTTTATCCCTTATTATTTTAATTTATTTAATTAATATAATAATTTTTTTATAAAAAATGTGAAGTTCATTTTCATATTTTTCAAGTCTTTAATATTTTATGCTTCTAAAAAAAATTATTTGCAAACAAATTTATATTTTTAATAAAATGAAATAATTTATGAATTCATTCTTTCTAGTTTAATGTTCTGAAAACATGTTCGTAGCTTAAACCTTATAATGAAATTAACAGTAAAGAAAAAGCCATTCACTTTTAATTTCAAGAAATGTAATTCATTCAGAAAGAACTTGCTCCAATGGTCAAGTAAAATGAAACTTTGTGTAACTGAAAAAACTGGAACGATGGCGATGCAATATTAGAGAATGCAGAAAGAATTTAGTTTAAGAACTGATACTGGGCTACAAGATAGTCTGCCAGCTTTGAAACGATAACATTTTTCATTTATAGCTGGTGCAATAAGCTAACCAATACTACTTTTGTAAAGTACAGTTCAAGATGAGTGCAAACATCAATTACTACACAAGAACTATATGAGAGAAGTTGTGAAATTTCTAGTTTTGGAAAATCAAAATTCCATAGGAGGATATAGCGACAACCGTTGAGATTGACGAAAAGTTCCTTTCGTGAGAAAATATAACCGAGGCAGATTGATTCTAAATCAATGGGTTTTCTGCCGGTATTTGTCTAGAGACCAAAGAAGGCTTTCTGCATGGTTCCAAATCGTAACGAAACTCTACTACTGGATAATATCTGAAAATAAGAAAGGAACTACCATAATATCTGTAGACTGTTGGGAGAGCCTACAATGCTTCTAAAATCAAAACATGGATTATAAACATTTACGGGTTAATCATGCAGAAAATTTGTAAGTCCCAATAATGGAGCCTACACACAGACAATAGAGAGACATGGCTAATATAAAGTATCGTAATAGCAGAGTGTGGAACTGTGAGCAATGCTAAGCAACCTTATTGTGGAGTATGAATTCATCTGAAGTCAGAAAATAAAGGTAAAGACCTATTTAAAGAAATGTTAAGAGACATTAAATGCTTTCCACCAAAATAATAATATTGTTTAAAAATTACATTATTAGTGTGTAATCTTTATTAAACTATGAAAACGCTTCCTTATTGTTTAAATTTTTAAAATTCTTAATAAATTTTTAAAAATCATTCAAATCTTTATAAATTATTATTACATAGTTATAAAAAATAGAAAAGTTTAATAAAATAGTCGATATCAACGCTGTGGCTTAACGTGGAAAGTGTACAAAAAGAATCGATAGTTTAATAAAATAATCGATATATCGATGTGGGGGCGCTAACGGAAAAGAACCTATATATATATATATATATATATATATATATATATATATATATATATATATATATATATATATATATATATATATATATATATATATATATATATATATATAATATATTTTTTACTTTTATAAAAACAATTACATACAAATACAATACAATATACAAGCAAATTGAAACAATATTTCATAATTTTTCTTCAGGTTCAAGCTTTTCAGAAGGTCTACAATCTGAGCAAGGAAATGCTAGATGTGGATGAAAAGAAAGTAATGGGAGAATTGGTGAAGATATCAAAAGTAGCCTCCCGAATTCTAGACCTTCCTGCCACTTCAGCTGCATGTGAGAGAAGTTCTCAGCACATGCAAATATCCCTTCAAAAAAAAGAAACAGGCTCACAAATGAACATGCAGAAAAACTATTATTCATGTCATAACTTGAAATTGACAGAGACGGGGCAGCCAGAGCCTTCCGGTACTTTTTTCAAATTAATGTAAAAGTTGGTAGTAGTTAAACGTCATCAAATTCATCACCCTGAAACCACATACACTATCAGCCAGAGTTCTCAGTCAGGTAGCTCAGGTTTCTCTGTAAGGACATTGAAGTCTGATAAAACCAAATCTAAAGACACCTCTGTCCATAGCTTTGAGTCAGAGTCTGACTCCTCCTTCTCTTCCACAAATATAGCATATAAGGATGAGGAATCGGATTTATCAGTAGAGGCCATGATTGGAAACAGGTCTGAGGATTCAGATGCAGAAGAAGTAGAACAGGAATTTAATGAGGCCCTTGATGGTTCTTTAGAAATTTAGTAATTTTAGTTAGGCCTTATCATACTAGTTACTAACTTATGGTACTTAATATTATATTCTTTATTTGTGTAAGTAAATATACATTATAGTCATATGACTTATTAGTTATTTCTCATATGATCATATTCATTTCATGTACATTCTTCAGTTTTTACGCTTCAAAGGTAAAAAGTGTAATGTTGAATAAACTTGGCATATATTTTTTTTTTTTATTTACTAATGTACTTATTTTTACAGTATAATTATATAGGTAAAAAACTGTTTATAATTCTTTATTAGTTAATAAATTTAATGAATAAAGAAAAACATTAAATTTAAGAAAATATATATGAAATGTGTTCAAAAAAACAGAATTCACTGCTGTTTTTATCTTCATCATGTTTTTTTAATAAAAAACACGTTTTTTTTTTAATAAAAAACGGTCATTTTTTATTCACTTACATCTCTAGCCCCGCCCCCCCTTTTCTAGCACTTCTAGCATGACATGTCCTATTGCGAGGAATACACCTAATATTGGTGTCTACCCCTATGTTATAAGGTATGGGGAGTTGATTGGTGTGGTTTTTAAGGTGATCGAGTCACTCCTAGTTTGAGTTAGTAATAGACATTTCCCCTACCCCCCTTTTTCTAGTGCAAGTATGCAGCTTTTTTATTTTTCGAGCTACAGAGTTGAACTTGGTGTCTACTCCTATGTTTAAAGGGTCTGCGAATCGATTCCTGGTGTTACCGAGTTGATTGGAGCAGCCCTTAGGCCACGTCCAAGGAGGGGAGGGGTCTGACGTGAACAGGGTAAGAGGTGAAACAACATTTGGGGTACAATATGAACAAAATTTTTATTCATTTAAAACTTGCTAGTGCAAAAGGGTAACACCTCTTTTGCAGAGGGATGGTATATGAACTATGCTTCCCACTGGTTATTAGCTGAACCCCAACTGTTCACGTTTTAACCCAAATTTTGGTTTCTGTACTGATTTTCTTCCATAAATAGGAGAAAATTAAAACCTTGTGTTTGAACTTTTGAGGTCTGAAAAGTGATCACTCTACTTCAGCATGTGCTATTTCAGCCTAAGGGAGAAAAATATTGTTTTATTTACATTTTTCTAATGTTAAAGGATTGGACTATTAACTCATACACTTACTTGGCCAAAATCTCAATTACTTCATATTAATATCAAGCGTTCATGTTTTAGCGCGCGTGACGTCACTTTTAGTATATATATAATATAGACCGTATATCTATATATATACCGGTATATATATGGTATCAATCACATTTAGTGAAGTCACACATCCCTCCCGCATGTATAATTTTCTAGCACTTCTAGCATGGCATATCCTACATCATAGAATATACCAGAGTCAGGTGTCTAACCCTATGTTTTAAGGTATAGGGAGTTGATTGCCATGATTTATAACAGCATTGTGGCACACCTACCATGGTTTAGTACCCCGCCCCCCTTTTCTAATGCCTCTAGCATGGTATATCGTATGTCACGGAATATACCCAATATAGGTATTAATTAATATATAATCGATACAACTGAATCGATTCCTATGGTTTATGATGCAATCTAATCACTCTTACCATGATTTAGTACTAGATAGTACCCTACCCCCTTTCTAATGCAACCTATGCAACTTTTTTATTTCTGGAGCTATAGAGCCGAGCTTGGTGTTGGCTAGTATGTTTTGAGGTATGCAGAGTTGATTCCCGCTATTGCCGAGCGGGTAGTTTCAACTTTTGAGGTTTCAGAGTTGCTTTATACCCATATCAAAACATTGTTTTTTTAAAAAAATCAATGTTTTTACATTACGCCAATCTCCACAATCACCAACAGAAGTTCAGGTCGGTTGGAATATAACTAAATACTATGGGATTATTTAAAACTTTGTGAGTATCTTTTTTCCTTAGAGACGTCAGTAATTTTTTTTTTCTTCATTATAATTAATTTAAAGTCGATGCTGTGATTTTTATAAAAATCAGTGTTGCCGGGATGCTGCCCAACTATTACCAAGCCTAGTTAAATACACAACTAATTTGGGTAATAGTAGTGCAGAGGGGCGTCACCCATGATATTTGTAAAAAATACAAGATATACTCTAAAAAAAAAATAATGAATAATGGAAACGAAAATCATCTTTCTCTTTAGGAAAACAAGCTATAGCCTCTCAAAGTTGTTAAAAATCCCATGGGAATTTCTTATAAACAAAAAAAAAAATTTTTAAATCACAGGATATAGCTACTCTAAAAAATAATAATAATGAAACTTAAAAAAACGAAAATGATTTAAGTCTTCAGGAAAAAAAGTTAGAGCCTCTCAAAGTTTAAAATTTTCCATAGGCTTTCTTATAAAAAAAAATTTAGTGGGCCTCCTGCTCATTTTAGGGCCATCCTAGTTCAGGTTATGATAAGATTTGTTAGGTATACGTAGATTTTCTCTGTGTATACCTAACAAAACTTATCATAACCTGAACTAGGCCTGAAATGAGACCTAATCTAGATGGATGAAAAATGAAGTCTATGGGAGTTTTGATAATTTGAGAGGCTGTAACTTTTTTTTCTAAAGTGAGTGACGATTTTCGTTGTCACTATTCTTCCTTATTATTTTATTCGAGTATATCCTGTGATTTTCATAAAAATCGGGGGTGACAACCTCTGAACTACTATTACTCTAATTTGCAACCTAGAATCACTTCCAAATTGCACAAACTATTCTAGTAAAACGAAAGAGCTATGTGAAATACAACCTAGCTCAATAACCACCAACTAACCAAAATTTAATATATCTGATTATTTTATTACTTGATAAGATTATATGATTTGAGTGGACTCCGTGGAGACTCAGTTAGACTCGCTTTCTGCGGGCCTCATTGTAATTAAAATTTCAAATTCCTGCTGCGGTATGCACATTGTACAACAAAAATAATGACATGGGCTCCAGAAATATGAATAAGAGCCATCATTTAATAACTACTAAAATGTTCTGAATATATATATATATATATATATATATATATATATATATATATATATGATATATATATATATATATATATATATATATATATATATATATATATATATTATATATATATATATATATATATATATATATATATATATATATATATATATATATATATGGTAAAGGTATAGCACAGGACCACATATTTTCTGAAAAAATTCTGTCCAAAATCAATATATTATGTATATATAGGTCAATATATTTCTATTATATTATATTATATAATATATTATTATATTGTATTATTATTATTATATATTATTATTATATATTATTATTATTTTTATTATTATTATTATTATTATTATTATTATTATTATTATTATTATTATTATTATTATTATTATTATTATTATTATTATTATTATTATTATTATTACTTTTTACTTCCAATTCCCTAAATATTTTCTTCTGATATTTATTTAATTTCCTTAATATTAATCTAGAGAATAATTTGCAAAGAAAGTAAGAGGCATATTTATATTTATTAGATCCTGACCGGTTTCGTCCGTAAACCTCGAACATCTTCAGAGTTTCGATTCTAACAATTGAATGAATTATTTAACACAAGATTTAAAAAATTAAAATTACAAATTAGAATTAGATTTCAGCATTTCATATTATATTTAACTAAAGGGACAATACGTTGAACTTTATGTTAATGTCTGGTTTTAGATGTTTTATGTAATAAGCCTCAGCTATTTTCAGTTTTGGGGCTTCACATGAGGAGTGTAAAATTTTAAATGATTTTGAAATATCAGGTACAGTTGTCTCGCTGCGCCTCAGTGAATAAATGTTGGTATATTTACTGGGTTTAAAGCTGTTAGAGTGTTCTATCTAGTTATCTATTAGCCGTAACCATATATGTCGACGGCAGCCTACTCAACATGCGGGAAACCGGTACCACATGGTGATTAACCAGCATCTTAGCGAAAAGCAGGAAGAAAGCTTTTGTTTTGTGATATAGTTTTAATTGTGATTTTTGAATCATCATAGATTTTAATAAGAGTTGGAGCCGCGTAGGCATTTTTCCTCTTTATCGAAGTGTTTTGCATTTGAAGTTTTAAAATAAAATTTAATGCTTTCAGAGATATTGTTCGTATTGTCCTGTTTTTTAAAGAGTTTGTTGATGGTTTTGTTTATTATTTTCTCCGTTAAATTTAAAGGGTGGTTACAGTTAATCAGGTTCTGTTTAATTCTTTTAACTTCAGCATCAAATGACTCCCAATCCGAGCACAATTTATAAGCCCTATATATGAGTGTTTTAACAATTGAATTTTTATATACTTCTGGGAAGTAGGAGTTGTTATTAAGGTACAGACCATTATCAGTTGGTTTGACATGTATGCCTGTGGAAAAAGTTCCATCATCATTAATTTTGATTTTAATATACAAAAAGTTAATAATATTATTTAGAGATGTTTCAGATGTGAATATATATATATATATATATATATATATATATATAAAGCATATATATATATATATATATATATATATATATATATATATATATATATATATATATATATATATATATATATATATATATATATATAGTAGTATATATGTATATGTATATATGAGGTATATATTTATATATATATATATATATATATATATATATATATATATATATATAGATATATATATATATATATATATATATATATATATATATATATATATATATATATATATATATATAGTAGGTATATAAAGCTTTTACATATTCCCCTTACATAACTATCTGATGTATCATGATTTGAATCTGGTATAAGTGGAGTGGTACATGGTTGGATTAAAGAGTGGCTGTGGAATAGAAAACAGTGTGTACAACTAAATGACAATAAGTCATCAAGGAAATAGTGAAGAGTGGTTTCCCACAGGGTTCAGTGCTGGGCCACTATTGTTCCTTCTGTATATATATAAATGATTTGTAATCGCTAGGACTTAAATGCAAGGTTTCTAAGTTTGGTAGATGGATACCAATGTGGCTGCACACCTCAAGTAAAGGATGCATAAAGATTCAAAATGATCTCGATAAACTTCTTGGGTGGGCAGAGAGGTGGTAACTGCAAAAAGTGTAAAATTCTTCACTTCTTTTTCTCAAACAAAAGTTTTAACTATGATATGAATGGGGAGTGGCTTGAGTCTGTGGACCAAAAAAGATTTAGGTGAGATTATAAGCAGTAATTTGAAAGTAGTTAATCAGTGTTGGAAGCAAGGAATAAAAGTTAATAAGACAAGTTAAAAGAATAAAATAGCAATGTTGTTTACAGATAAAAAGAAGAAATAAGCAAACTGTATATTAGCTATGTTAGGCATACAGTATTGTGCACAAGTTTGGGCCCCTTATTTAAAGAAAGACTAAATACAAAAGAGAGAGAGAGAGAGAGAGAGGAGAGAGAGAGAGAGAGAGAGAGAGAGAGAGAGAGAGAGAGAGAGAGGAGAGAGAGAGAGAGAGAGAGAGAGAGATAGAGAGGAGAGAGAGCAGAGGAGAGAGAGAGAGAGAGAGAGAGCAACGTAGAGCAACAAGGATGATTTCTGGGTAAGAACCATGAGAGAGCTGAGTAAATAAGCTTCTGTAGAAAGGCGATTTCAGAAGGGACATGATACAAGTCTACAAATTTTTAAGATCATATTGATAACAGAGCATCCACACAAATTCTTCACATAGTAGGTTACCGGACGGAGACCAGAAGCAACAAAGAAAATTCACAGCTGTTACTGCATCCGATAAGGCTGTTACTCCTTCAGCAATAGGCTGCTGCTGGGAAACGGCCTGGGCCAAGTGGAGTGCCTTTGCTACATACACTGAATATATATATATATATATATAGCTATATATTATTCAGTTGTTATTATTATTATTATTGTTATTGTTATTAGTTATATATATAAACATATATATATATATATATATATATATGTTATTATTATTATTATTATTATTACAGTATACAGCTAAGGTTATTAGTTATTGTTGTATTAGTTATTATTGTTGTATATAAACATAGTTAGTTGAAGGTTATTATTATATTATTAGTTGTTATTATTATTATTATTATATTAGTTACATATATTATTATTATATATATATATATATATATATATTATATATATATATATATATATATATATATATATATATATATATATTATTATTATATTATATATATTATTTATTTATTTGGCATACAATAGATTTAACTATATATATTATATATATATACATATATATATATATATATATATATATTATATGAGCATATATATATATATATATATATATATATATACATATATATATATATATATATATATATATATATATATATATATATATATACCGCATATCAGTGGCGTACCTAGAAGAAACATACTGGGTAGGCAAGTTTATATATATAGTATATATATATATATATATATATATATATATATATATATATATATATATATATATATATATATATATATATATATATATATATATATATATATATATATAGCTAACGAAAACATCGAAAACATATTTTAATAATTATAATACGTACCTATTTATTTGTATGAAAAGCTTGTTTACATTATATTTACCAAATACTTAATTTTAAATCACATTCCAATTGAGTAATTTCTTAGGCCTATCATTTTTTTAAAATAGAGCTGTCGTTTTATAGATAAGTTTTTAAAGCGTTTTTTCTTTAATATAAAATCTACACTTACTCTATTATGCATTATTTCACTTAATTTTATGTATATAATGCTAAATACCACTTAAATAAAGTTATATAAAATTAATATTCAATATCAGAACAATCAGACCATTCGATACAAAAATTTCAAAGAAACTACCACAAGCCACGCCCACATATTTCGATAATATTTACGGGAAGAGAACGAAAGATTTCATATATATTATCGATTATTATAGGTAGGACAGACTAGCCCGCTCTCTTATCTTATAAGTTGACTTAAAAAATGACGTCATTCGTCCGCCCGGTTTAAAGATTTTTATTCCTAAGATCAGAGTAGGAGCGAGAATTTCTAAATGAATTCAATTATTATTATTATAATTATTGTGGCTGTTTTTCTTTTAATTTTTGATGCGCAATATTTTTATATAAAATTTTTAATAATTTAGTATACTTTTACAATTTAATTTCAATTATTTAAAACCTAAAAAATATTGGGTAGGAGCTACCAACCCACTTATATATACGTCCCTTTCGATGATATATAAAATTAATAAGGAAACAACTGACTGCTGAAAAATAAGCCTCCCACTGTCTGCATTACAACAGATAACGGTGCAAATTTCTGTGCAGCCTTTCGGGTGGATGCTCATGCAGAAACGGGTGACGAAGAGGAAGAAGAACAGGTACCGATTGCAAAGAAAGTGGTTACGCGTGAAGAGATGGAGCAAATTAGTGACAGAGGTTCTGCAGACAAAACCTTTCGCTAGAAAATCTGCTTGAAGAACATGATGCATTTAGCCTAACTAAACACGTCGTTGTATCTCTACACATTAAACATCTATAGTATTACTAAGGATGTTTCTAAATGTTCCTCGCCGTCCTCTGCGCAGGCATCCATTTGTCAAAGACACTTAACAAAGCATAGGAATTGTGGGAATGCCCAAAACAGGAAAGCTACAACTGCTGCGAGAATTAAGAAGGAATTGGGAACATAGCAAAGACACCGAATGTTACCTGCTGGAACTCCTATAAGATTCTATGACCTGCTTAAGAACCTTGACATGTCGCATGACACAAATCTCATCAACACCAGCATTTGTGTATGGAGCAAAACATTTTCTCCAGTATTTAATATAAGTGATAAGGGAGGTAAATGCGGAAGTATATCGAAATAATGAGACGCCTATTGCTGTTAGCTTGATATGTTAAGGGAAGAGAAAATGAGTACGCGGGAGTTCTATTGCCTAATCTCTTCCTCCTCAAGGACAAGATCGGGGAAATGCAACGAGAGGTGGAAAAATTTAACTATGCCAAAAACTTAGTCAACTACTTGCTAAAGCAACCAAAGGCAAACAAAGGGAAAGAAAAAGGCTTTGAACCGAGGTTCAGCAGTATCTTTGATGATTTTGATTTGCTTATGGCAACAGCCCTGCATCCTCACTTCAAACTCGGAGTGGTACGTAGGTTAAATGAGGGGAAGTACCAAGTTGCCAAGACCAGGATACTGAAGGAAATAAAGTGTAATATTGCATCGAATCTTACTCCTCCACATTAAGGCACTGAAGGTGATGGGACTGAGTCTGAAAGTGACCCATTTATGGTGAGTTATTTTTATAATTTGGAACAAACTTTAAGCATTCTTTATATATATATATATATATATATATATATATATATATATATATATATATATATATATATATATATATATATATATATATATATATATATATATATATATATATATATATATATATATATATATATATATATATATATATATATATATACACAATTTATACATTACATATATATTCACAATACACTGACATAATGTTCAAATGAAACTTAAAAAAGATTTGAGTTCTTGATACCATTTCTAAATATTTCAGAAACTGAAGGGCCCATATATCCAGCAGACACCTCTGGAGGAGAAGTTGGGACAAATCTTGGATAGCTGGTCTGCAGTAAATGTTCACCACAGTACCCCTCTCACTAGGAACCTGTTTCCGTGTGAATACCAGGAGGTCTGGGTGGACTTGTTTATTAAGTATAATACCCCATTACCCAGCTCAGCGGCCGTGGAGAGGTTGTTTAGTCAAGGCTCTGAGATTCTAAGAGCAAAGAGGGCAGCCATGGCATCCAGCAATTTTGAAAAATTTATCTTTATGAAAGGGAATATGACCCTATTCAGAATGCAAGAGGAGAGCGAGGAGGAAGATCACAGATAATTGAATAAGATTAAAATCTTTCTCATTTTTTGTTATATATATTTGCATCTTTCAATTAAAATTTAAAAATAATTCATCTTTAAATACTTGCGCTTTATTTTTTATATTTTTTTTGCGCTCCTAAATTTGTGCTTTTAAAAAAAATTGATTTTCGGACATGTAATTTGCTTGCGGACTAAGTTTTTCGGACATGTGCGCTTTGCGCTTGCGGACTAAATTTTTTTAAATCACTTTTTGCCCTCTATTTTAAAATTTGTGTGCCCACCTCTGATATATATATATATATATATATATATATATATATATATATATATATATATACCTCAGTATAGTAGTATATATATATATATAGTATATATATATATATATATATATATATATATATATATATATATATATATATATATATATATATATATATATATATATATATATATATAAATCTATATATATATATATATATATATATATATATATATATATATATATATATATATATATATATATATATATATATATATATATATATATATATATATATATATATATATATATATATATATATATATATATATATTAGGGATGAATTATATTTAGAAAAACCCACCGATACCATCAAACCCAATACAAATTCTCCCCCCATTTTTTTAGGTGTCGATACCGATACCGATACTTTAATTAATATAATGAATACAGTAGTAAGATAGAACATTTGTACTGCTAGGCACCTAGGATTTGTTTGAGCAACAAAACAATCCTAAGTCATTTATTTCATATTTATTGTGCCTAAGTATATTTATTTTATAAATTAAAATAGTATCTTAATTAAAGGAATAATAAAATGCAAATATAATATTAATAACTTTTATGTTTGTGTTTATTAAAAAATATTTCATTTCCATTTTCCAGTAAGTATTAACAAAGCTTAGCTACTAGCTTTTATGTTTTAACATTACAATTTACAAGAAGTCTTTTAATCAGCTACAATATAAAAATGTGTCAATGAAAGAAGAGACATCAATTAATCAGCTGAAAAGACAAAATAAAAACGCTATTATTCAAACATGACATAATGATAATATACTCTTTAAGATAAAGATAGATATCATTCAATACTCAAATCTTCAAAAAATTTCAAATTGTGATGCAAAAACATTAAGCTTTCTACTATTATCTGGTGAGAGCCTTGTTACTTTTTGGGGTGTTTACATTTCCACCTACACTAAAAATACGCTCGTTCTCGACTGATGAGGAATGATAAATATTTGCTTGCAAGCACTGATAATAATGGAAACTTTGGCCAATACAACATGTAAGGATTCTTTTCTGTAGGCAGCATCTCCATGTTTTCGTAGAGCTTCATCTCCTCTTTCACAGATTGCAAATTTGAATTATCTTTGCTCCTTGATGACTGTCTCTTTAGTTTTTTCGATGAGTTCTTTGAAGGTGAATGAGATGTCAATGCAATTTCGGTCATGAACTTATTAAAGTCTAACATCAAATCCCTTCATTCTTCAGTAGGTTAATTTGCTGAAAGCCACCATCATCACTCATCACGCGCCGCCAGGGGTTGTTTATAAGGCGGCTTCCACTTGTGAACTTTTTTTTTGCCACGCGAGCAAGCTCCCCGGTTATGCCATTTAAATGCATTCTCTCTAGAAGTGGTTCACCGTCGGAGATGCCATTCTTGTGAGGTTTCAGCTAGCTTAAGAAATTCCTCATTAAAACCTTTTATATTTCAATGTAACAAAATTTTTATTTTTATTTTTTTGTTTATTCAGATTTTTTTTTAGTTTTTTTTATACAGTTTTTTATGCAGATTCCAAATATGTTTTTAGTTTTTCTCTAGCATCGACCGTTTTTATGTTACGACGGCATAAAATAATTATTGGCATCTCATTTTGTAGGGTCGTTACCGGCATCGCGCTGAGTAAAAGTCAGTTGCCATTAATGTTTTATGGGGATTGCATGCTTAAGAACTGATTTATATATATATATATATATATATATATATATATATATATATAGTATATATATATATATATATATATATATATATATATATATATATATATATATATATATATATATATATATATATATATATATATATATATATATATATATATATATATACCATTGTTTAACTACATTCTAGTGCAATGATATAATTGAAGGTAAGGTACCAAACTTAAATATCTTTTATAATTTTCAGAATATTAGTAATAATATAATAAACATTTGTAAAATTGCAAGTAGACAGTGTAAAACGTTGGCAGATTC
Organism: Trachelipus rathkii; assembly: GCA_015478945.1. Taxonomy (NCBI): domain Eukaryota; kingdom Metazoa; phylum Arthropoda; class Malacostraca; order Isopoda; family Trachelipodidae; genus Trachelipus; species Trachelipus rathkii. Next base: position 30,816 of record JABUQX010107209.1, read on the forward strand.
ATTTTATGTGTGTGGATATTATGCTAGTTCTAAGCACATTTCCACCAAAATTGTGAAGGGAACCAAGTATTGGATAGCATACAGGCTCTACTTTGGTATGCCTATTGGTGATTAAGATAAACACTGGGCATCTCATTATATTCCGGTGGAAGTGTGTATATATAAACACACCCTAGAAGGATGGGTAAGAGGAACAAGAAAAGCAATGCCTTTGGCTATTCCCAGAATATGGCGAGAGCCAACGAATCACTATGATGACTGCCACTTCTGCATGGTGAATATTACAAAATATGGAAAAGGTAAAGGAAGGCAATTTTTTGCAACCCTTCGAAGAAGGGTTGCGCCAAACGGTTGCGTAGCAACCGTTGTACGTGTCCCACCCAATTTTTTTGGCCCACCTAGCCTACACCTACACCTACCCCTACACCTACACCTACACCTATACACACATGCCCGGTCATGACTCACGACTTTCCACCGTCCCTTTTCGTCTGCTCTTAGCCGTCCTTATTGACTCACGCCTGGAATATTGAACTCTAGAGGAACATCAGTATTGGTAATTGAATGCATAGGATTAATACTGATAAAGTTGGATTCGCTTACGCTAATCTGTGTAGGGTTCATGGAGAAGAGATCCATCTAATGTGTTTTTATATGTAAAAACGAAATTGACAAAACCTGATGGTACAGATCTTCCTTCGGGTGATGACCATATAGTATATACAGAATCAAATTTCCTGTATACATGTTTCACCCAGGTTGAAGTCTATCTTAACGGAACTTCACTAGGTGCGTCAGCGGCTAATTATCCTTATAGAAGCTATATAGAGCATTTGTTAAATTATTCAGACGACGCTAAACAATCTCATCTCCAATCATGTGGTTTTTATAGTTTCAAAGATGAAGCTGCACATATAGATAAAGCAGCTAAAGTAATAAATAATACTTATGAATTTTACGGTCGATTAAATGGCGATATCTTCTCTCAAGAAAGACTCATTCTACCATCTGTAGATACTAGAATCATTTTATCGCGGTCAAATCCTAAATTTGCTCTTAAAATAAAAAGTAAGCCTACTGCTACAGCTGTATGTCCAGAACCTGTTTTCAAACTGTTGGAGGCTTATCTCTATGTTAGAAAAGTAAAATTATCACCACAGCGTCATTTGGAAATTGAAAAGTCGCTTTTGAATACTACAGCTAAATATCCTATTAAGAGAGTTGAAACCAAGATATTTAATTTCACTCAAGGATTATCGAGTATCAATATCCCTAACATTGTGAACGGAAATTTACCCCAGAAAGTAATAATAGGGATTGTGGAACATGAAGCCTACTCAGGGAATTATAAAAAGTCACCCTATAAATTCACACCTTTCGGACTTAGGGGTATCAGTTTACATGTGAATGGATTACCTCACGGACGTGATTATGAAATGTTATACAACGGAGACCTATCTCTCTGTACTCGACCTTTTTACGACTTAATAGCCAATACTGTATCATGTAATGATAGTGGGACAGGTTTAAATCTTGAAGAATACGCAAAGAATAGTAATTTATATGCCTACGATCTTACTGCAGACCTTTCAGCTTGTAACGCCTATCATTTAAACATTTTGAGAAAGGGCACATTAGGACTAAGTCTCTCTTTTGGATCAAGTCTACAATCACCCATCACTGTA
>JABUQX010107209.1:37500-43559 GCA_015478945.1 Trachelipus rathkii
ATCGGCATATTTTTTCAATCGTCATCGTCAATTTTTTGCCGATTATTTTGCCGATTAATTGAACAAATATTAAGAATTTTTGGATAATATTAAAACTCAATAACAATAGAAATAATAATAATAATAATAATAATAATAATAATAATAATAATAATAATAATAATAATAATAATAATAATAATAATAATAATAATAATAATTTTTTGTAGACAGTCGCTATCTATATATATATATATATATATATATATATATATATATATATATATATATATATATATATATATATATATCTATTACTTGCTAAATTGGTGGCTTATTTTAAGAGCAAGCACCCTATATAAGAGGATGGTGAAATCCATATTTGAAATGATGTTTTTTATTCAACATAAGTAAAATACGCAATGAAAGTAAAGAAGCAACAAAAGTCCCTTCTGTTGAGATACTCTGTAGGCGAATTGCAAGCCTGCAGCCTTTTCCAGTGTTTTTTCGAACTGCCTCAGACTCTTCTGTTTAGCGGTAATTTGTATTCCAAATTCAAGTCGCAGCCTTTTCCTTGAAGTTTATCGCTCTTGCCGGGAGGATTTCTGAAGAGAGTATCTTGAGTGAGATTTTCTTCTGATTCTTAATAATTTGATCTGACTGACTTTATCTGACTGAAGAGTATCTCAAAATGACGGGTTTATATAGTATTTCACTTTGACATTTGTCGCGCAAATCTTAGATAAGTACGAACATAAATTAAAATGTTTACAAAGTTATAATGGAGTGCTACATTATTTCCCGGCACGGAGTGAGAAAGTATGTTATAATAATTATACAAGAAATAATAACTAAAATACATAAAATTAAAGTACTTTCAAATGCAAGCATATTTAATTATGTCCGAAGACATAAGTAGACATATAAACATTTGAAGGCAAAAATAATATACATGAAATTTGAAGAATATTCAAATACGAGCATAACTGGTTACATCCGAAGATCTAAACATATATACAAGTATTTGAATACATATAAATACAATAATGTTATATATATATACAGAAAATAAAAAGTGCATTTAAACACAAGCATATTTGGTTATATCCGTTAGATATAAACAAACATACAAACATTTAAATGCATAAAAGTACAAAAATGTTAATACATAATAATTATTGATATGAAACAATTGAATTATTCACAAGTTAAATAGGCCACATTGATCGAACCATTAAATCCAAGGAAAGGTCCAGTATAAGACGTTTCTAACGTATCCATGATTTGACCAATGCGCACGTAGTTTTCAAAGCTGTAGTTACGAGAGAAACATTGCTTGACATATGTAGAGACGAAGTTGCTTGAAGTTTAGGTTCTTTATTTGAAAATTTCTTCATACATAAAAGGGAGAGGTCACAGAACCATTTAGAATTCGAAAAGGAATCAAAGTTCGTAGTGGAATTCAAAAATTAATTTCTGCCCATAATCCAAACTTAAAATGATGAAAGAAATCCATACCGTAAAGGAAGTTACATATGTCTGACGATGAATCCTGAACTGTGAGAGTTGTGAAAAGATGAAGACCATAATCGAAAATTAGAAATGAAAATTGAAGTCCAGTCATTTTCTCCGAGTGTTCTGATTGGGATTTTGTGTTATTGTAGTTTTTCTTTTTCTTCATTTTTTTTTGTTTTTTTTTGGTATTAGAAGGCATTGTTTGAAGTTCTGGGTGTTCTACTCAGGGTTCACCATATAGGGTAGGCTTTGCTAATTTGGTGGCTTATTTATGAGCAAGCACCCTATATAAGAGGTTGGAATTTAAAAAATCATATTTGAAATGATGTTTTTATTTCAACATAAGTAAAATACGCAATGAAAATATAAAAGTAACAAAAGTCCCTTCTGTTGAGATACTCTCTGTAGGCGAATTGCAAGTCGCAGCCTTTTCCAGTGCGTTTTTCGAACTTGCCTCAGACTCTTCGTTTAGTGCGAAAATTTGTGATCGAAATTCAAGTCGCAGCCTTTTCCTTGAAGTTTAGCTCTTGCCGGGAGGATTTCTGGAGAGAGTATCTTGAGTGAGATTTTCTTTTGATTCTTAATAATTTGATCTGACTGACTGTATCTGACTGAAGAGTATCTCAAAATGACGGGTTTATATAGTATTTCACTTTGACTTATGCTAAAATTTTGCTCGCGCAAATCTTAGCATAAGTACGAACATAAATTAAAATTTTTACAAAGATATAATGGAGTGATATATATATATATATATATATATATATATATATATATATATATATATATATATATATATATATATATATATATATAATGGTATATATATATATATATATATATATATATATAGATATATATATACAAATATATATATAAATATATATATATATATAATAGAGAGATATATATATATATATATATATATATATATATATATATATATATATATATATATATATATATATATATATATAAATCTATTGTTTGCTTATGGTATGCTCTTGACATTCCAGTGCCTAATGGTCTGCTTTTTCTGTTTCATGTGTTCATATCTTACAAACACCACCTTTTATCCACATATCATATACAAATACTTATATCCACACCCTCTTCTAGACAACATCTTACAGACATCCCTTTTCTCTTATATCCATACGTGTAGGGAGAAAAATTGCCCACATCGTATGTCCTACGTGTCGTAGAAGGCGACTAATGGACGGTGGTAGTTAGGTTGGCCGCCTACTACCATCTTCCTATCTTTCGCCAGGAATGCCATCGCATGCCTCGAGAAGGTCTAGATCGCAGTAATCGGCCTTCTATTCTACGAAAATGTATGAATCGTATCTGTATATGAAATGTCAGAGGAATAAATGTTGAGGAGATGAGGAGAGAGGTGATGGATGTATTTAGAAAAGGGAAAATTTGATTTGCTCGCTGTGACTGGAACAGGATGAAAGGAAACGGTGAAATGAGTGGTGTGGTGTGGAAATGCGTTTGTGTTGCTGTGGAAAGGAATGGGAGGGGGATAAAAGGATTTGCAATTCTGATGGTGAATTATGGTAGAGAGCTATGGTAGATTTTGTGTGTGTGTGAGTACCAGAATTCATTGTTAAATTTAAGTTTGAAAATATCAATTGTGTGTGGTTGCGGCATATGGTTCATCTGAGGGTAATGTTGAAGAGAGTACGATTTTCTGGGATAATCTGAATGATGTTTTGGATGTGGGGAGTAGGAGATTCAGTTCATTTTCTACATATTTGCCCATTCAAGAATTTTTTTTTACAGCTGTCACCACCACTCACGGGCAGAGCCCTATTCAAGGACTGGTGTAGTACTCTCAAAAGTTCACCCTAGTGCAAATTACGCATATGAGCACATACGCAGGCTTTAAAGTGATTAGATTAAATTCAGTAGGAAATAAAGAAGATGGAAGAGAATTCCACAGAACAGAGGTGGTGGGAAAGAAGGAAGCACCACAGCGAACTAGCCTGGAGTTACCAATGTCAACACAAAACTCGTGCGCAGATACAGAACCTCTTGTGCTACGAAGGCGTCGTAAAGGTGGTGGTTCGCGAGTGATAAGTTCCCTCGAGCACCTGCCGCTGCGGTACCTATAGGATAGAGATAAAGCACCAACATCGCACCGCAAAGATAGAGGGTCAAGTGAACTGGAAAGTACAGAACAGTTTATAAGCCTTTTGGCCTTTGACTCGACCCTGTCCAAAAACCGGGTGAAAACAGAGCCCCCTCCCAGATATGAGAGCAGTACTCCATACATGGGCGAATGAGACCCTTGTATAGCTGGAGCAACTGAGAAGAGGAGAAAAAAGTCTCGTAGTCTAAACAGAACTTCCAGTTTCTTTGGGGCCGCCCTAGCAACCGTTGTGATGTGAGGTTTCCAAGACATTTTTTTGTTCATGTTAAGGCCAAGGATGTTTATATTGTCAACAGGAGAGACGAGAGAACCGTCGAAAGAGATAGAAAGAAGGTATTTGTAGAAGTCGAGTTTTTAAAATATTGAATTTCACAAAGTTATTTCTATCCATCAGTGTGAATAAAATCGGAAAGATTAAGACGAGAGGCAATTCTAGAAGTAAAAGAAGGAGTAGAATTGTTATGAGTTAAAGAATAAAAGGTCGAATCATCGGAATACGAGTGGATAGAGTTAGAGCTGCAGGTGAGAAGATCATTAATGAAAAGTAGGAATAAAGTAGATAAGACAGAACCCTGAGGAACACCATTAATAGAACAGAAAAAGAAGTCGCCCCATCAACAACAGCCGATTTGAGCGATTTCAAAGAAAGCTAGACATAAGTAAGCAAAGAGAAGGAGGAAACCCAAAGGATGAGCTTGGAGAGCAGTGACGAGCCAGCATACCCGGCTGTGGTCAAATGTTTGATACAGTCAAGCGCCACTCACACAAGTCTCCCCAGTGTAAGAGCGAAAACCATAAAATCGGTTAGATAGGAATGTATATCGCCAAAGTAGACTTCGTACAACGAGAGCCGTACTGGCGATCGGAGCGAGTTTCCAAGAAGCGAGTTGAGAAGGGTTTCAAAGATCTTAAATATAATACAAGTGAGAGCTACAGGGCGATAGTTAGATGGATCAGAGCGGCTTCCTTTTTTCGGAATAGGTTGGACATGTGAGAGCTTCCAACACTTAGAGAGGGAAAGTGCTAGTATTGAGACATGGAGAATATAGTTGAGCGAGCGGCCGAAGAGATTTTCCTTTTCAGTTGGAGAATTAGCAACAGAATGATCAGATCGAATAAGAGGAGGAAAGGCAGATTTACAGAAGTTGCTAGAGATGAAAGATTTGTCAGTAGGAAAACCAAGGAGTTTAGCGCACTTTCCTTTGATGAAAGCCCGCTTTGCTCGTCGAAGAGTATCCCTGCAACGATTTCTAGCTGAATGAAAATTAGCAAGAGTGATAGGAGAACGAAAATTTTTCCACCCCCGATAGACACTGTCTCTAGCCTTATATCCATACGTGTAGGGAGAAAAAATTGCCCACATCGTATGTCCTGCGTGTCGTAGAAGACGATTAAGGGACGGTGGTAGTTAAGGTCGCCTACTACCACTCTATCTTTTGCCAGGAATGCTAATGCATGCCTCGGAGAAGGTCTAGATCGCAGTAAGTGGCCTTCTATCGTTCTGCGAAAATGTATGAATCGTATCTGTATATGAAATGTCAGAGGAATAAATGTTGAGGAGATGAGGAGATGAGGAGAGAGGTGATGGATGTATTTAGAAAGGGAAAATTTGATTTGCTCGCTGTAACTGAAACAAAGATGAAAGGAAACGGTGAAAATGAGTGGTGTAGTGTGAAATGTGTTTGTGTTGCTGTGGAAAGGAATGGGAGGGGGATAAAAGGATTTGCAATTCTGATGAGTGAATTGTGGTAGAGAGCTATGGTAGATTTTGTGTGTGTGAGTACTAGAATTTTTAAATTTAAGTTTGAAAAGATCAAAATTTGTGTGGTTGCGGCATATGGTTCATCTGAGGGTAATGTTGAAGAGAGTACGATTTTCTGGGATAATCTGAATGATGTTTTGGATGTGGGAAGTAGGAGATTCAGTTCATTTTCTTCATATTTGCCCATTCAAGAATTTTTTTTTTACAGTTGTCACCACCACTCACGGGCCGAGCCCTATTCAAGGACTGGGTGTAGTACTCAAAGTTCACTCTCTAGTACTTACGCATATGAGCACATACGCAGGCTTTAAAGTGATTAGATTAAATTCAGTAGGAAAAAAAGAAGATGGAAGAGAATTCCACAGAACAGAGGTGGTGGGAAAGAAGGAAGCACCACAGCAAACTAGCCTGGAGTTACCAATGTCAACACTCGTGCGCAGATACAGAACCTCTTGTGCTACGAAGGCGTCGTAAAGGTGGTGGTTCGCGAGTGATAAGTTCCCTCGAGCACTTGCCGCCGGTACCTATAGGATGAGATGGGCACCAACATCGCACCGCAAAGATAGGAGGGTCAAGTGAACTGGAAAAAGTACAGAACAGTTTATAAGCCTTTTTGCCGTTGACTCGACCCTGTCCAAAAACCGG